>OU426863.1:3088286-3115786 GCA_911387685.1 Dolichovespula media
TCGATTTAAAAAAAAAAAAAAAAAGAAATGTTATAGGATTTTATTGAAAAATGTGATGGTATTTCAGCTAGAATGTTTCCGCTGGTAGAGAGACTAAACACTCCTTGGACAAAAAGAAAGAAAAAGAAAAGTATATTCGCATCACTTTAATCGTTATTATCTAGAGTTACTGCTCCATGATGTGTACACGTGTGATTATACTTTTGCTATTGGCATGTAGAGAAGTTTTGTATGACGGAAGAGTGAAATTCCTTAACGTAAGTATAATAAACAGTACACGTGCTGAGAGTAGTAACTGTTTCAAAAGCAATATATTCGTCAAGACTTCGTTGAAAATAGAAATCTTGCAAAACGAAAGACACTCGTTATAAGCGTGAATTTTTATTATGGGGGTATTCAAATATTTCAATTCAATGAACAACAACTTCAAAGGCCAATTTGTATTTTCAGAAAATATTTACAAATTGTTTCCATCATTAATCGCAATAATTTGTACGTAGGATATAAGCACTATTTTAATTGTCACCTTCGTTTATTCTTTCAAATATCTTTTATTTAATCACAAAAATCATATCACCGGATTATAATATTACACATGAATGATTAATTTAAATATTTACAGAAGCATCAATAATATAACTATTTCATATAATTCGAAGAGAAAGAGAGAGAGTTAGTCAGTCCAATCGAACACTTAAAATGGCATTAAATTACTGTGCATATGTGGTGGTTAGATCGAGCCCATTTCTCTATGACACCGAGTCACGCGCGTTATTACTCTTTCTAAGGATCATTCGTGCATTGTATTATTCAATGTATGATTGAAATAATACGTGGTCCTATAGTTACAATAAGATGATCCTAAATGCATGGTCCTAATGCTACTTTGTTTAATTTGTTTACGTTTGTTAGGTACTAAATAGTATATCATCTACTGATAGTATATTGTGTTAGATTACTTAGGAAAAAAAAATGAAAAGTTATATTATAATTATTACTATTATATTATCATTATTACTACTACTACTATTACAGTTTTACACAAACTGGCTCAATACTGTAACATAAAATTATTCAACTTTATCGAGTACCAAAATAAACGAAATTGCTTGATAAGTTAAAATAATAGTTTAACTATTATGCCTTCTCAAATTTCTAATTCGATCGTATCTAATATTTTCTGATTAGTTATGTTGTTTTTAATAATTTTGTTTTATTTTTCTAATTCAATTGAACGGTGTTCAAAATATGCTATTTAGAATGTTCAGAAACTTTACAAAATATTAAAACTAAAAGGACTGGGTGTAAATATTATGTCGATAATGTGGAAATTTATATCTTGGTTTTTAAACGTTTGAAATTAAATAACTTTTTTTTAGAGATCCGATTATTTTAACAAATTAATTAATTCCGTGAAAATCTTAATTAATATATTATTAATTGATTTTTTATTTATGATCTTATTTAATGAATTTTAATTATATCGTGTTATATTGATCCTCAGCACCTCCTATTAAGTATTATGAGAACTAAACGATTCCTTACCAAATAATACGCATGTATTTCACACACAATAGAAAACTTTAATTTTTTCAACATTTAGATAATAAATATTTTTAGAATAAATGATATTACGTAATAGCAAATAATTCGACTCAATGCCACGAAACTATGTACTAATATACACCATTTACTAGTGTCAGACATAATAATTGAAAAATTACACTATTTTGATGTCTAATACCTTAGAACTCAAGACGTCTTTTCAGATGTCTTCAAGATGACGTTATGGGGAATATGGAATCCATTTTTGTCATTATATACTCATGTTATTTAATTTTCTGATCATTCTAATATGTCGATTAAATATTTAGGGCAATGAAGAATTTTATCAAGTATGATTTGACATGCTATGACGGAATTTACAAGAAGTACGTGCGTAGTTCCTTAAATATTCCAATTAATTCAATCTTTGATCAACATGTTGGAATAACAATATACAATAATAGTAATAATGAAATATAAGAGTTAATAGTATATATATATAATTTGAAACAATATATAAAAGTGTTAACGATAAATACGCTACTGACACAAATTATAATGACAACATAAGTTTTTCACTGCAAAATATGAATCATTTTTTGATGATTAGAGAATTATAAGAAAATTTTTTCTTCTATTTGTCTCAGCCTTTGTAAGTACGTATGGTATTTTATATCCATGCTCTATTTTATTAAACATTTTTAATTTTGATAAAACATTAAAAAACTGGATATATAGAGTTTCAGAAGACAATATCTTACATTTATTCAACTTCTAAGTTAAAGAGAAGAATTCTTAAGTATTATATATGACCATAGACATGATTATTTGTATGCATATAAATATTCATTTTAAATTAGACTGTTTAAACTGAATTAAGCAAAGTATTGATATGTACTTTGCAGTTTAAAAAAAGTGACCACTGTCTTAAAATTTGTTCATATTAAAATCAATCTCAGTTATTTGGATCTTATATTTTTTTTTCTCTAAAATATAGGCTTATTTTAATTATGTTGCGGTGGATCAGGATCATTAGGGTTTCCTCCCATTTGTCTTCTTATAGTTTCCATCAATTCTAGATTTTCGCTCTGCATTTCTTGTGCTAATTGTAATCCTCTGTAAAGGCAGAAATAATAAAATTAATTAATAATTTCTTCTTGTTAAGGACAGAGATGTTTAAGTTAAATTTACGCTTCTATTAATGCTTCCATACGCCGTTCTCTATGTTCAACGTTCGTCCTTGAGAAGAGATTACTTATTATGTTCTGCATAGCTGGATCTGATAATATTTGCTGCACCATACTCATTAGAGCGGGATTATTATACATGGCACTTAAATCTGGCAATGATCCTGTTGCTCCAGGCAATCCCATATTACAAACACATTGTCGAGCCAATTTCTCTTCTGCCAGTTGTAAATTGTTCCTATGACTTTCATTATCGGGTTCCATCTCCAAAGCCTTTTGATAACTTTCTTTGGCTTCTTTGTGCCTCTCTAAACTGGAGTATGCCAAACCTAAACGTCCGTATGCTTTACTATACATAGGGTCAATCGATAATGCAGTATGACAATCTTTAATAGCTTGATGGTGATTGCCCAATTTGCTGTAAACTGCAGCCCGATTGCAATAATAAACTGCATTATGTGCGTTCAATTCAATTGCCCTAAAGACAATGTTAAATTAATAATAATGGAATAATCAATGAAATTAATAAATGCAGCAACATACTTGGTATAATTGTTAATGGCTTCTTCAAGTTTTTCCGCTTTTACAAGAGCATTACCCTCATTCTTATATCTTTCAGCTTCAGCTTTTGCCTCTGGTGTTGCTTCAGGACCAAGATCTGGCTTAGCATTTTCTATAGCAGCCTTGTAAACTTCATATAAGTTAAATTTTGCAGGAGTATCACTAGCTTGTACGCTATATGCCGTTTCTAAACATTGAATTGCTACTTCAAGACTTTCACGCGAATCTGCTGTAATATCCCCATCCTCCAACTGATGGGTGAGAAACTGAACTATCGCGGCAACTAATCCTTTGACAGCCATTACTCGTCAAAAAAATTTATTGATCTAAAAAAAAAAAGTAAACAAATTTGATGGTTAATATAAAACGAATATTTAAAATATAAGCTCATAATGATTACTAAATTGAATAGAATTAATTAAATATATTATCGGCTATCGAAGTTTTGCGTTTTATGCAAATTCATCGTTGTGTAACATCAAAGAAATAATGAATGAATTTTAATTAAATAAAAATCCGGTTAGTAGTGTATCTATGTGCGTGTGTTGTTATAAATACGTCGGTTATTTCAAAGATTTTTGAACATTCGACAATTTTGTTTATCAACCCCCAAACGAAAATCGTACAATATGTTTTATATATATATATATAAAACAATATTAAGAGGATTCGTGATTAAGTACACAAAATTAATATGGAAAACGAAGAGAAATGAAAAAGAAAAAGAAGGGGGGGAGAAAGACAGCAGAGACACGTATACCGATCCGTAACTTCGAACCGTTATTTGAGACGCAGTAGTTTCTCGTAAAAAATGTTTTTGTCTTATGGATAAACTTTTCATTCGTTACCGTTTAATATAGTGTATAATACCACAGTTTTTTCAATATAGTGTTTAATACAATCCAATACCTTTAGTGTCAGTGTCTTAAAATTTCGTGATGTCTCCGCTTGTAACTGCTGCTCGAACCTAACTTAACCTTTTTGTCATAGAGTACTAAAGAGTGGGGGAGGGGGAGGAAGTACCATCCATAATTTTGGCTATTTACAATCTGTTACATTCTTTTGGAAAATCTAGAAATATGAAATATATAATGAATCAACAAAAATATTAACTTTATCGAATTATTTTCTTGTTCCTTAGAAGCTAGAATGAAATTCTATATTTCTATTGGTTAAATCTGTTGGACCAATGGATGTGTCGAGGTTAAGACCAATCAGTGTCTTACAATAGAAACCAATCAATGATCTGTACTAAGGACCAATCAGTGTTTTGCATTGAAAACCAATCAGTAAAAACCAACATTAACTTGTTACTTCATATTCGTCTTATGTTTACGCTGTTACTGATTGATGTAATAATAACCGGATGGGTAGTGTTTGTTTTTGTTTTAATTCCAGAATATTAATGACATATAGCATTGAGTAACGCACGATGAAGAATAAATAGAAGAGACGTAAAAATCTTTTTCGAATACGATTGTGTCACATAAGCGATACGTCCTTTCGAATCTTTTCCAATTCCGTCATAATTGGCCATATTTATGATTACAATGTTATTAAAGAAAAAAACAAATCAAATAAAGGTACAATGTATTGTTTGAAGAGAAAGTCTGAAATAATTATTATATAAATATTTAGAACCATAATTACTGATTTAGATAAATCAAAAAAATTTTGTTAGATGTAATTAAACTTCGAAATATTTTTAGTAAATATTATTACGAATTCATTATATATATTATAACTATGAAAAAATTAAGGAGAGAATACGCGCATATTATTAAATGTTTAAATTCGAACGATAATTAAAGTATTATCGTAACTTATGTCGTTGTTTTTTTGCCAATAATTGACCGACCATGAGACGTAAAAAAAGCCACGTTCGTCGTTTCAACGTTAACCATTATATTTAATATGGTAAAATGAATAATGCAATAGCTTTGAGTAATATTTATAGTAAAAAATAGAATGCTAACATATTTTGATAAAATATTGTAATAGTCATAATACCTCAAATGATAAAAGAATAGATAAAAGACGATACTACATTTCGTAATATATAATTCGTCTACAATACGAGTTAAATCATCGATCTTTTCAGTCTAATGACATTTAAATATTTACATGAACCCTATTCACATACACACAATATACATGGTGGTACATTTAAATAAGGCCACATAAATGTCTCTACGGCTTATTGCGATGGAAAAAAATATATTTTAGATAATGTGCACGATTTCAAATGACCAATATTTGGCAAGAATATTTTTTTTGAACAATCAATGTCATTGATTTTTTTGACATATGATTATATCTTTTTGTTATTGGATTTTATGTTGCCGATCAAAAAATACATACAGATATGTATAATAACATGACTTTGAAATAATCTTCCGTCTTTGAGATTTATAGTTTTACGTAAACCTGATGTCTATCGAGATCGCAAGCTTTGTTACTAAGATTCCTAAGAGCGTGAAATAATTGGAAGATCTGTATAGTCGGTCATTGGACGTTTCAGGAAATGTATTACATAAAACTACAGCGTAAAACGACGTAGATTACGTCAAACGATGACGATCGAAAAAGAACCGACGACGACACGACTGAAAAGGACCGACTACGACGCAACTGAAAAGGGTTAAGAACGATGACAACGGAAGATGGCCGAGGGTGGCGGCGGTGGTGATCGTCGGTCCTTTTCGGTCGTCATCGTCGTCGTTGTCGTCTTCGGCCATCTTCGGCTTTCGTCGTATACATTATTTTAAATTTCAATGACCGACTGTACAGATCTTTCAATCGTTTCACTTTGTTGGTTACGAGTCTTGATCAAAACCAGAGATCTCGATACACATCTGTTTTACGTTAAACTTTAATTTTCGCTGATCAACATTTTAAGGTCATTTTATTATACATATCTGTATGTATTTTTTGATCAGCTACACGATGCAATAACAAACAAATTTAATCATACGTTAAAGAAACCGATGACGTCGGATAGCTCCGAAAAAAAATGACCAAGGAAAAAAAATATTCTTATCAGATATTGGTCCTTTGGACATTACTTGAAATGTATTTTTTTCATTGCAATAAGTCGAAGAGATATTTATGTGGGTCTTACATAAATGTATTACCCTGTATTCGTACGTTTCTTTTCATTATCAAAAGGAATGAGTCAGATGACTAATATTTTCGAATATTTTTACTCTGACACTTTCTAAGGATATGATGTTGACTTACGTCGTTAATTTTAATTGTATACAATTTTACGTACATACAAATATACATATATATATATGATATATATAGACATATAAATTCTTAAACCATCGTCGATACGCTGCGATCAATTATTTAATGGTGAAAAAAAAAGAAAAAAAGAAATGGAAGGAAAGAAACAGGGATACGATAAGATAATATAATAAATGCAAGTGTTAGGTGACGAATGAGTTCATTGAATATTCAAATAGCTATTACATTTTTCTTTTTTTTTCCTTATATATTTCGACAATTTTTCATAGTATATGTGGATTACTTCGACAGTTCCTTGGACACACAACCATACTTTAAAGAATAATTGTTCTAACATTTTCTACGATAAGAAGTGGATAAGAAATGGTAGCATTTTTAATATAAGGATCAAGCACGCGTGAAAATATCCACAAATTTCTTCGAACTCGCGTCGAACAAAAGCGTTGCTCCATTTTCGTTGAACTTTATCGATAACGAACAGTAAGTAACAAGCAAACTTTTCCAAATTATATTTTTTATCCTCAAACATAATGTTCTTATTTTCTTTTTAATTTTTTTTATTTAACGACGTTTTAACTTTTCAATTTTGTAATTTTTCACCAGGCCGAACTTTATTTTATGTAAATTTATTTTATAATTTATCTGCGAACGGATAATCTCAGAGCCTAAGAATTGGAATATAGGATTATTTCCTTAAACGATGAAAATTCCAATGTTATTATTCTTGTGCGTGGTGTTCATCTGTGGACTCCATGGTCTATCCAATGCTGCTAGTATTTTAGGAGGAACAGCTACGGGTACTACAGGTAAATTTATTTATTTATATTTTTTGTTTTTCACGAATCATTAATCAACTTTTATCTTCTCGCATACGGCTACTCTCTTTCCTAATATTTGTTTCAATGAAATCATTCGTTATTTTATTGTCTTACCACATTTTTCTTCCACGTTTTATTACTCTTTTGACATTCTAATCAAGCAGGTTAATATTGCAAACAAAAAAAAAAACAGAAAAAGAAAGAAAAAGAGACGGACAGAATGGAATTTGAGTTTAGCACGAGTGCTTTTTCGAAAGGTTCGATACCCGAATAATAGAAAGATCTAAGGATCTAAATTAGCTTTAACGGAAGATTATTTCAGGCAACGCTACGTCAACCAACGAATATGTCATCCCAACGATGAATATTAATGGAACCGATCTTGTCAACGTTTATAAACGAATGATAATCGAAACAATCCGTTTGGTCGGCCAAGCAATTCGAAGTCTACCTGATGGACTTCTCACGCCGATTCTAAATGCCTTAGAAAGGATCCTAAAACCACTGGAAGAGTTATTGTCCGAGATTATACGTATTGTGGCACCATCTCTTAATCAACTTTTTAATCACGTTTATCATTTTCTGAAGCAACTGCTTGGTTGTCTTGGAGACACTTCGAACAATTTGAAACCTATTTCTTCTCTGATACCATCATCATCATCATCACTACAACTATTATCACCACAATCATCATCATCATTATCGCCGCAATAACCACCACCACCTTCTTTTCCTTTACCGAGTATTTACCGTCTTTGATGAACCCATTCGAATATGATCCCCTTATTATCGTCAAATTTCTTAAATATGTCCACAGAAATTGGAAACAATGGCTTTGACTTACTTTCAAACATTGGCAACCTTCTAGAATGTAAACTATCGGGATCGGATAGAATACCTTCTACTGTCGAAATTGCAACGAATCCGCTAGGAAGTTTCAAAGCAGTACTTTGTTTTATACTTGAAAGAATTATTGATACTACAGAGAAGATAAGGAATAATAAGTTAGCGCAGCCAATTGAAATAATCTCTGAAAATTTTGTACCGTCGTTGAAGGAACTTATGCAGAATGTGCTTGACAGTAATCTTCTTTCACCAACGTATTATTCTTTGATTCGAACTATCTTACATTTATTCGATATGGGCTTTTTTATCAGTTTAATAAGGAACGCTATATAAAATGTTTTAATAATTATTCTCTCTCTCTCTCTCTCTCTTTCTTTATAAATAAATAAATAAATATATATATATATATATATATATATATATATATATATATTTCGTCGAATGAAGGTCATTTGATTTTGCAAATAATATTCCAAATTTATATTAAAATTTTCAATATCTCTTTGATAACATTTGAAATACTTAAAGTATATTTTTTGATAAGATTAATATTTCATATCGAAAATATGACGAACAATTATTATGTGCCTTTTATTTTAAAAAGAAAGAAAGTTATTATGATTGATATATGATTAATTTAGATTATAATTATGATCACATGTTAAACAATTTTGAAGAGATATATATATATATAATAAAATAATATATAATATATAATATAAACGATACAATATAGAAAAAAAATATATGTATATATATATACTTATTTAATACATGCATACATTTGTATAATATATATATATATCTTTCTGCAAAATTATTAACGGAAGATTATTGTACATAAAAATTTTATGTTGAGAGATTGAACACGATTATTGTTTTATGTATATCTTTTTCTCTTTTGCCTTCTTAATAAATCTTTAGCAAAATTTAATACGCATACATAGATATACGTACATATTATATAGAATTTAATCATAGTATTAATTATATCTTATTACTATTTTAACATTAACACATTTATCTTGCCGCCAGAGATTTCTTTTTCTGTCGGCGAAAGTTTAACGTAATCGAGCAAAATTACGAAAGGGTTTCGACGGAAGAAAATATTTTTAATGGTTACCGATAAATAAATGCGGGCTGAAAGTATTTGAAACATTGGGATAATATAAGAAACCTTATAAAGTATATATATATATATATATATATATATATATATATATATGGTACATATTAAAAATATCTTATTAAACTATACAGGAAGACATCAATAATTTAAAAGCCATTCATCAAAATTCTATTAAGATTTTTGAATGATCTATTATCATAGTCTTTCTTTCGGACCGTATAGTCCTTCTGTGCAATTTATTAATGAAACTTTCTAAAAGAGTTTCTATCCAATGCGAGTTCATGTAAAGGTTGTTACTATGAAAACTATATTAAGGAATTACGTAAGACATCTCTTTTAGTCAATAATCTTATTAGGTTAATTTTGATAGTGTCGTAATATTTGTATATTTTCATAAAATTTAGAGAAAAACAAAGTATAGCAGAAAGATAAGATAAAATGACGTTCAACAAAATGACATATTGTCACGACATATATGCATACATATGTATATATATATTTCTTTTTTTATTTATTTTTCATTTAATATTAAAAAAATATATATATATGTATATATAGCATAGAATTTATATTTATATTGTTTAATATTAACAAAATGAAAAAAAGAAAAAGAGAATGGTATCATGGAATTAGGGTTACTCGCTGGCGTGTTTTTCTCACGGTTTCTGTCAAATCAGTAGATATGACAATGAAAGTTCTCGTAATCGATCGACTTCATGTAAATTACGTTTCGATCCAGTCATCGTTTATACGATATCATTGATCCGTATAAACGGGGTAGAGACGATATGCAGACTGACAGGTAGACGCGGACGGGCCCGACAGGAAATTGCATCTGAATCGATTCGGCTATCCTGTCGAGAATTAAAGGAATCACGTCAAAATTTGTGTCTTCTATCTGAACAATTTCAATCATTTTAAGAAACGAAGATGGAACTCAAAAGAGGAGAGATCGTGACTTTTCTTTTATACATTATAAAAATTATTTTTATTTATTATAAATAATTTTAATATATTATAATTATATAAAATATACTATTAGAGAGTATTGTATTATATTAGTATAATATTATAGAATATATATATTTATATATACATGTTATACTACACTATATTAATACATAGTAATATAATATAATATTATACTAATATATAATATATATATACTCTAAATTTCTTTTTTAATTATTGTATTATACAAATGATTTATTATATATATATATATATATATATATATATATATTAATAATTTATAAGAAATAAAAGTATCATGTAATTTTTCTAATATAACAATTCATATAACAAATAATTTATATTTCTTAAAAAAAAAAAGATATTTTGTTAAAATTTATAGTTAAATCACGAAGTAGTCCTTATCTTGAGAACTAATTTCACGTTTTACGTGGCTTCGACGTACAGGCAGACGATAATAAACATACAAATATACATACATACATACATACATACATACATACATACATGCATACATATATACATATGTATTCATTCTACATAATAACGTTACTGTTGCTGTTGCATAAGACGAAGGACATCACGCCGGATGCGTGCTCATAGACGAGCTCGTATGCGTACTTTACAGAAAGAACGATTCTGCAATAATCCTATACACGTTATCTTCCTTTACAAACGATAATATCGATCTTACACGTGCCACGATCACGTTTTCTCAATTCCGTTTTCCCTCTTTCGAATATCTACATCAAAATGAGAAACTCAGAAATAATGTACCTTTAAGTACGTATATAAATATATAAACTTAAAGCATATAATGCATAGAGTATAATCGTACAATTACTGTGCCATTAACTTTACCCATTGAGTAAATACCGAAAATAATCGAACTAGTAGGCTTATAATTAATTAATATAATACATGGGTATTAATTAATTAAAATATTTAGAAATTCATTAATCAAAAAAAAAAAAGAAAGAAAAAAGATATTAAGTTTACAAGCAAAATTGCAATTTGTTTTGTAACTAAAACTGCGAGATTAGATTGGTATTAAGTCATGATAATGCTTTGATAGATAATTAAGTATGCAACAATGAGAGATTTTTAAAAACAACATCGATGACGAATATATCTATTTATGCATGCGCAATATATAGATAAGTAGATATATCACATCTACAGACACATACATATTACACGTAAAGGATAAGGACAAGAATCCGTATGACAAATATTGGCCTTTATTTTTCTTGCTTTGACGTCAGTCAAATTATCGATGTGTTCATTTCTAAATACTGTTATTACAGAGATAAATATTAAACATATCGATTAGTGCATATTTGAAAAATAATAAAACAAAATTTGGATTAAAGGCGATTTTAATTTCTCTTCTAAAATCAATGGAAAAAAGAAAAAACATGTTTTGCATCGTGCAATTTATTAGATGCAAGAAGAGAAAAGAATTGAAATAATAAGCATAATAATTGATTATTTGACCTTCTTTTCTCGATAATGAAAAAAACAAAATCGATGTCATCAAAATAAAAATTAATTCATTTTATTAGTCATCGCTATTGACTTTCCATGCCATAGTTCTTTCTTTTCTTCTTTTTTATTCTCTCTCTCTCTCTCTTTTTTTTTCTTTTTTGTTTGACAAACCGTTCACATTCCTATGCATATACCTACATTTTCAAAGGCAATTGCGTAAGCAGTGATAACGATAGACGACCACTCGAGCACGTAAATGAACCTACGGCCTCGATTCGGCGAGCCTTTCTACAGATGGAAATATTACGTTAGTATGGTACCCGTGGGACCTACCTTGTCTTTTTTGTGTGACACCATTTTCAAATGATTAGCTTTATGGATAACCGAAATTGTAGCTGATAAAAAGAAATAATATGGTGGTGATGTTTTCACTCGCCAATAACTATAACAGAATAATAAATATTCATATTTCGGATGCCAATGATATTCCTAAAAGGAACACATATTAATTTTTTAGTTATTTATTATATAATATTATTTTATTTACAATTAAATCGAAAAGAACGCAATAGCATTTATATCTCTCTAGTATTTTTAAAATATCGTATTGCAACAGATTCAACTATACATTTCGTCGTATGAAGGTCATTTGATTTTGCGAATATAATTCAAAAATTCATATTAAAAATTTTCAATATCTCTCCGATGAGATTTAAAAGTACTTAAAGTATATTACTCGACAAGATTAATATTTCATATCTTAAAATATGACGAACAATTATTCCGTGCCTTTTATTTCAAAAGAAAGTAACGAATATAATTAAATAATTATATGTATTTAATAAATCAAATTATTGCGATTAATATACGATTAATTTTGATTATAATTGCGACCACGTGTTAATCAATTTTGAAGGGATATAATATATAATATATAATATACACAACGACACAGTGAAGAGAGAAAAAAAACAGGTAATACGTATTATTAAAGAGGGGTGACTAATTGCGATTGCAGGTGATGAGGGAAGAGGTGGAGTAAAGAGGGAGAAGCCTATCGCGATCGTTCGTGGACCACCGAGCGCGTCCTGCTCGTCTTCGCAGGAACACCTTTTTTTTTCTACGACAATGCACCTCGATATATAGTTTTGCCCACATCCCGTGAGTAGAGTCAGTCGTAGTACGAACGCGAGAACGGAATTGTCATTCGTTTGTTGCCAGACAACGAACGTGTACTCTTTTTTATTTTTGTATATATTAAAAAAAAAAAAAAAAGAAAGAAAGAAAAGAAAAGAAAAAAGCACAAGTAGAAGTAGAAGAAGAAGAAGAAGAAGAAGAGAATTTTCGATTGACGGGCATGAGGATGAAAAAAAATCGGCCGATCGAAGAAGACGGTGTAAATGATTGGTATAGAAGAAAATTAATTACAAGTAGGAGATAGATAAAGCGGCCGTACTAACACTACGGCGAAGAAGAAATTATGTAACGACGAAGTTATAGTGCGCACGAAGGAAGGAAGGAAGGAAGGAAGGAAGGAAGGAACGCATTAGATCGTTTGATAAATATTATTAATTTCTAGATTTTCCAATCGTTTATGATAAAAAGTTTTGTCGAAAGGATGCCTGGACGTTCGCGTTCGCTGGTATTTCTTTTTCCTCTCATCGTCGTCGTCATCTCGTCGATTATTTGTACAGGTGTTGTTGCATTACGTTTTATCACGGTTTCTTTTCTTTGTGTTTTTATTTCCTTTCTTCTTCTTTTTTTTTTCTTTTTCATCCAACCACGTTTATTATTACGTCATTGAAATATTCTCGATGCAACGTTTGTTATGTTTGAGAGAATCGCAGGATGTTCTTTTTTCTCTCTTTTGTCAATCTCAATTCTTTATTCCTTTTCTTTTCGTTTTTATTTATTTATTTTTTTATTTATTCTTTTTCTTTTTTTTTTTTTTAGGATCATGCCAAAATTGTCAAGACACTGCTTGGGAGAAAGTTAGCGGAGCTAGGCCTGAGTATACCATTTCTAAAGTTGCTTTGTTCAGCGGCGAAGATGCACATGGTATTGTCATCCCTTGTTTCGAAAGGTATAACATATCTTTTCTTTTTTTTTTGATCAATTTTCACATGATTTAATATTTAATTATAACCTGATTCAGGTGTAAACGAATTAATTGCACTGCCTTCGTGATCGACATCGAAAGAAGTCTCTGTTATACTGTCGAAGTTGAAGGTGATGAATTTGTCCCAGAATCAAACTCTATATTTTATCAAGAAGTTTGTATAAAAGGTAACGACAATATTTTTCTTATGTTAAAATGTTCGTTGAATGAATTCATTCGAGATATATTTCAGTATCTAAAACCTGTAAAGAAAAGAAACTCTGGCAAGTAGAAAGAACGTTGGGGGCTATTTTACTCGATGTTGGGTCTGTTTGGTTACCACAAGCTATGCGAAGAAATCGATGCTACAAAACGTGTATTGATGCAGGTAAATCAAAATTTACATTATCGATATCCTTGGTATCAAGTCGGATGGCAAAAAAAAAGAAAAAAAAAAAAAAAAGAAAATAAGAACAAGTCAATTAAAAAAATTCGATCTTACGTCATCGTCATTTACAATATTGAATTCAACGGAATATGAATTTAATCTAGAATTTTTATTTTCAGGCGGTGCCTGTAAATCAGCACAATTTCGTACATCGAAAGCATTATCGATCAATAATACATTGGGAAGATGTGCCTTATCGATGGTCGAAAGGAGTATCAGGCCACAGGCTTATAGGGCTTCCATGTATAGAGACGAGTACCTGCAACATCAGTGTCATGATATACGTGAGTAAAACCTTTAAGAAACTTTATTAGAAAATATATAATAATATATTTACATCATCTATATTAAATATATATTCTTCATTTTAATCATCTAACAATAGGAAAAAGAGATTATTGGAAATATATAATCTATCGATGATATAGATCATATATTATGTTGCAGTGAAAATGGATTATTGTTCTTATGCTGAATTTTCGAATGTAACCCTGCCATATTCGGATCTTGAATTACCTGGTGTTGACAAGCAAGAGGTATCAAATATTTAATTAGAATTTATATATATATATATATATATATATATATATATATATATATATATATATATATATATATATATATATATATATATATATATATTAATACTAGGCTTATAACTTAAAGTAATATATTAAACAGTGCGAAAGTAGATGCGATCTCGGTGAAGATGGTTTCATCTGCAGAAGTTACACAGTTGTATACACCTCAAACCAGAAACCAATTTGTCGATTACATTCGGAAGATACATTGAGCCTTGGTACCAGTTCACTTGTTAACACACCTAACAGTGTTTACAAAGAACGAGAGCCTTGTTTAGACGGTGAGTTTTCTTTTTTATTTTTTTAAATAAAAACTTTAGCGTTTGTTCCAATCACAAGATTAAAAGATATTGTCGTTCAGTTAAGGTACGTTGCAGTGACACGACGTTAACGGTCACTTTGATTACGATGGAACCCTTCGAAGGTAGACTTTACGCCAATGGTTATGGAAATGATTGTGGCATTCAAGGCACCGGTCGAAATGTAACAATACTAACACTGCCTTTACCAAAAACTGAGGAATTGGATATGTCTAAAATTCCATGTGGCTTTACGCCAGCATTTTCAATCGATAATGAGAATCGGTGAGTTTTCTAATAATTATTTCATCGACTATATTCCATTGATATTTTTAATAATTTACAGAACAAGGACGATGATATGGGCTACCATAGTCGTACAGTTCAATCCTATTATTCAAAGGCTTGGTGATCAAGCTGTTAAAGTTGGATGTACCATAGGTGAACATGATATTCCGCAGCCTAGAAACGTATCGGTGGAATCGAGTTTAAATTTTGCTGATCCCAAGTGAGCACTGTTTTGAGTCTTACAATATATGTTATGTATTTGACTTTTTTCCCCATATCCGTAATAACGTCTTTAGCGCAGGAGTACCGCCAATTTCAACAATCGTAATGAACGCATCATCGGAAGTACCAATGATAACTATGAGAATTTTGAACGAGAATCATCAGGATGCAGTCGTTACGAAGTTGGGAGAAAGGCTGACTCTCAGAATTGAAATTAAACCAGCTGATGGTATGTCGTCAGTTAAGTATCTCATTATCGTAAATTTGATCAATCATTCGTATCGGAGTTTCTTTTCTCTCTCTCTTTCTGACTCTTTCTTCAAAAGGGAAATTAAGCATGATCGAATTTGATAAATGATAGATATAAAACTAAAGCACGGAATTAAATAGAATTTCAAGTATTTTAGGTCCATACGATATCATGGCTGGACATCTAGTAGCTAGTAGCGCAACAGGGCATTGGTCTTATCTTCTACTTAACGAAATTGGATGTCCTACGGATCCAACAACCTTTCCAGCGTTATCAAAAGATCCAATTGATAATCGTTCACTCATTGCAACTTTTACCGCATTCAAATTTCCTGAAAGTCAATTGGTCAGATTCAACGTTATTGTTAAATTTTGTTTAAATAAATGCGAGCCCGTAAGTTAACAAGTTTTTATCATCGTTGAATTCAATGGAAGGATATATTATAATTGGAAGCTTTTCTTTTTTTTCTTTTTTCATTTTTAAGACACATTGCGAAGGAAATCGTGTCTCTTATGGAAGAAGGAAACGAACGTCGACAGTCGTTGCATCAACGTCGGAGCCATATATCGCTGCTGAGGTAACTGAAATTTTCAGGAACAAAACACCAGATGAACTACCATTACAACTGTCTATCATAGTTCAGAGTCCTGTGATTTTTGCGGATCCTCTACTGTCCAGGGATAATACTACTCCCGATACGATACTAATCGCTGGTGGACGTAAGTTCAATCGTCGTTTGACAACGATTTAAATCTATTTATTCTAATCTATTTTTGAATTATTCCTTTTATTGACATTACGTTTGTTTTTCTTTTTTTTTTTGTAGACTCCATCGATGGACTACTCTGCGTAGATGCCGGTTTAGTTTTAGGTTTACTCATCTTTTGGCTGATCATTCAAATAGTTTTGATAGCCTCTTGCCTCTTGGCGATTGGACGATACAGAAGAATGGCCATAAGAGCGGAAGAAGACAGGGCTGATATATTGGCTAGACATCTTTACGGTATTCACGGAGGAAACTTTGAAATTGCTCGAAGGGTCAGATGGGCCGACAGAAACAATTCCTCGATCGGTTGATTTATTATCATCGGCCGAAATCTCAAATCACTGTTGCACCTTTTCTTCTCTTATCTCTTTATCTCTTTCTCGTTTTTTTTTTACATTAACCATACTGACAATAATAATAATAATAATAACAATAATAATAACAATAATAATAATAATAATAGTAGTAGTAATAATAATAATAATAACAATAATAATAACAATAATAATAAATATCGTAAGATATTCGATGAAGAGTTTGTACTTTGTTACTTTGCAATTTATTTCTACGAAACGATATAACGATAGTATACAATGCATATAAAATATAACAATTAAATTATGATACGACAAAGATGAAGTCTTATTATATAAACGATCTTGTATAGTAAAAATGTGAGAAAACATTTAGCTCAATTGTTTATATTTATTAACCTATCAAAAAATTAATGCATTAATACAAATAAAGTAGTAGAAAATATTATAAAATATATATCGCTAAACAGTCTTCCGTAATGGACCATTTCGATCTTGTAATAAATCAGTGTTATCAATCTCCAGCAATGGCCAATTAACCTCTCGTCCCGTCGACACTACAACGTCCATAAGAAATCAGGCTTATCTCTGTAATGACATACAAAATGAAATTAGTATTATAGCGAAAAATATTTAATATTTCTTAATTAATTTTAATCTCCGATGCGTGTATGAATTTACTTTTGCCACAGGCAACGGCACAGTTTAATTTTCCTGGATTGTCATAGCTGATGTTGTCTGTTCCACATACTGGATTATATTCTGGAGTAACCTGCATAAAAAATAATATATACATATGTATTTTATTATTATTATTATTATTATTATTATTATTATTATTTTGTTTTTCATTAGAGAAACATTACGATATGAGATTATACACGTATTATGTATATATAATATATGTGTGTATGTTGTATCTAACACGAAGTAACATACATACATACATACATATATATATATATATATTTAGGTAGGTGATGACGCACTTAAGCAAACATATATATCCTTATTGCTAATCACATATTCTAATACTTTAACAAAGATCAATAATGATTAATCATATTACGTAGCTCGGTATTTCCTTATATTTTCCTTCTTTATCTATACATATTTAAAAAAAAAAAAAAAAAAAAAAAAACAACGTATACATTACAAGGGGAATTGAACATGAAGAATATATTCTTATTAGCACATATAAGCGTGTATATGCATGAAATCGATTTATAAAAAAGCCAAAAAGGTAAAAAAGATTAGATTATTTAAATTATATTTATTTACCAAACATCTAGTGATGCAATTTTCATAAGCTTCGTTTCTTGGAGTCACAGGTGCAGGTGTCGCTTGCGTCGTTGATGTACGATCTACCATGTTATTATCATTCACAGGACGTTGCGTCGAGGAGAATGGTCTGTCAACAGGACCATCGAAACCGAAACCATCTACTTGAGAAATATCGTCGATATTCAAGCCATTCTGAAATATGATAAGTATATAATAAAGATAAAGAATAAATTATATGATGAAATACGTATCACGCGCGCATGCACGCACGCACACACACACACAGCATATAAGGTCGACGAACTTTCAAAAAACCGTCGTTCATTTGTTCGACCAATCAGGTTGCCCCTATTAAGATCTCATATTGTATACAGCGAATGAAACATTTGTACTCTCTGATTCGTCGAAATAATCGAAAGGCAATTGTTATTATATAGGCTAAAATTTAAAATAAAACTCGTAAACTTACCTGAGGGAAGGCGGTCGTGTTTGATATTATTGCGAATACAACTGTAATAAAAAAGAAAAGAGAAATAAAAACAACAAAATTTCGTATTAATTCTCTGTATTATTAAATATAAGATAAATAGAGAAAAAGAGGAATAAAAAATATCACGTATCGATAAGATCGATTGATTTATAATTCGATGGAGATCAGATCGGATTATTCGAATTTTTTACATTTCGTTAGATATTTTTAGTAAAAAAAAAAGATATTATTATTGTTTAATTAACTCACTTAAAGTTGTAGATATGATGATACGATACATCCTGTTAAATTGTATGTATAATAAATTTACGCGAAAATTTTCATGTACGATCGAATGTTACTCAAGTAAGTTCGACGATCGACTGTTTGGAAATCGATCTGCAGTCTTTACTTTTATACTGATCTGACTGATACGACGACAACTCGGAAATAATTATTGTCTGTCCAAGAATTTCTCATACGAACACGCATTTTAATGAATTAGAATTGGATTTTCCCTCTTTCACACATTTCGCAAGATGAATTGGTTGTTTTGTGCGTTAACGTATACAACGATAACAACAATGCCGTGCATATAACATCTTTTTTTTTTATTTCATATTAAATAAAATATAATACATTATTCGTTCTCTCCCCACTTTTTCACCCGGAATTCGAGAATAGATTGTAAAAAATGAAAGGAAAGGTGAACCACAGTTATTATGATTGACCTCGTGGCAAAAAATTCGTCATTTATCGAACTGATTTCTTCCTCGTTTGGTCGATAAATGATTCGAGTCGTTGTATAATGATTCAAAGGAATCGCTTTATTAATCAGAAATCTATATGTGGTGTAGACAAGGTCAACCAGAAAGTCAGGTTCAGTGTTTGTAGAATGATAAAAAGCTAAAAGAGAATTAAATAAATCAAAAAGAGAAAAAAATGATTAATAAAAAAAAACGATCGTCGTCATTTTCAATACGACATTCATTTCACAAATATCAGTTATCGATAAGCGTAATGACAATGAATCATGTTAATTTAATTCATTGATATTCCTTTCAAGTATCAGTTAATATTTAATTCTCCTGATATTAATTGGATAGATTTTCCAAGTTTCTTCTAAAAAAAAAATTACTTAAATATATTATTCTCTAATCAAAAATTGTTGATTAATAACCTTAAAGATTTTGATCGATATTCGATTGTCTCTATATATGTATGTATATATGTGTATATATATGCATACGTACGTACTTGGTATTTTCTGATTTAAATTAATTTTTTTATTACTACACATTATTTATCATGAATTTTACTATTGAGGAAATAATTTGAATTAACGTGATTTACTGTCCTTCTAGCTTACGGTATGAAAGTAACAAGAATAATAACATATAAAGAACTTGCATATATTTTAATAACTATATGTTATAATATTTCATATGATACATTACAAAGCATATAAACAGTAAATATATTTTTGTAATATAATACATTTGTGATATATATATATATCTATATATATGTATGTGTATGCAAGTTTGCATTTATGCTTTTTAAAGCAACAAGGATGCAAATTCTATTGTATAACATTTTGATAACTAATTTTATACAAGTATCTATTTTCCATCAGCATTTTGTTTACAATGTATCAAGTCACAACTTACATAAATCTTTTATATATACAGTTTTTATAACTTCATATTTCAACAGTATGATTGTATTTCTTGTTTCTAGAATTGAGGACAAAATTATAATTCCGTAAGGGAAAAGAATTATAGTCGATGTTATAAAGAATAATTTATACAAGTGAAGATAAAAATGCTTTTCATATAAATATATGCGTATGTGTATATTTTGTATTATTAAGTCATAGAGTGCCATTAAATAAAATAATTTCGTTTAAATAATCCTGAAAAATATTTCGATTATTATTTGATAATGTTTTAAGATTTAGATTTTTGTCAGATGAACAACAAATCAAATCGAATTTTACTTCGCACCCATAAAAGTCTTGATAATCTTATATAATTCAATAGTATTGCCGCATAGACATGACTTATTTTTTATAACGCTTAAACTCGTACATTTTATTTTAGATAAGTGGTAATGTATAAGTCATGTACGTACGTTGATCGTACCTAAAAAGAGTGTGTTTTATACTAAAATTATATATGTAATAAATTCAAAATGATTCAATATTCAGTAACAACAGGATATTCCTAGTATCATGTATATTCTGGGCTCTGGCAGTTAGAGGAATGGTAATTTTTTAAAATACAATTAACTATGTTTTATAAAATACAAGTATCTGTTATGTACAATTAATCAATTTTTTTCTTATATATAGTATCGAAAGAGAAAAATTATATATTAAAGAAAAGATATAAATGCGAAATAATCATTAAATGTTAGATCCAATATATATTAAATTTTTAATTGGATTAGAACAAAGTTTAAGTGATCTCATTTTTTTTTCTTTACTATTGTTTCGAGTTTCATTTAATTTCTCCACTTGCCATAGTACTTGATAGTTAATGGTTTATTAACATTTAATTAATCTGATTCTTCTCAATATATATATTACATAAATTGACCAGTTTTTTGCTTTGCTAAATCTGTGGCCTTTTTAGCAGCATCTTTTACTTGTTCTGCTCTGTCTTTTAAAGAATATTGTAAACCTTCTGCCAGAATTGATTTATTAGCTGACAAATCGTCGGGCTATAAATTGATATTAAAAATTAAAAAAGTATGAAAATTTACAGACAGTGTTCATATTTGATACGTTTACCTGACAACTGCTATGAGTGGTTGCTAAATGTGCTGTTTGTGGGAACATACGTCCAAGAACGTGATTGAAACCTAATGACATTTTCATATAGTTCTTTTTTAATCTATCTTGTCCGAAGGTTTCAATTGCTTTACTAAATCCAAGCACACAACTCCATATCCATGCTGATCTGTGTACTGTAGTCCATGAAGGATTTTCGTCGGAAACTCGATAAACAACTTTCTCGATAACGCTCTAAATAACAATGTTAAGATTATGTTATATGATATTCAAGAGAGTGACGAAAATTTAACCTTAATATAGCGTATTTTATTTGCAATTACTACCATTGCTTTGTTATAGGTAACGTTTCTTGTATATGTCGTCAATGTCCTTGCCTCCGGATCCAATATGCTTTCCTCTACGATTTTAACAGATTTCTTTTTAACTAACATTTCACCCCATTTTGGTACTCCGTTTGTTTTTGTCAAGAGACGCTTAGAATAAAGCTTGCCATTCTTAACTTCTCTAGATATAGTATCCTCGGACAAGACATGCGAGCTATCGACATAATAAAAAAATGACAATCTACGACGAAGTACGTAAATAAGTAACTATATGTCAAAGCTAAGTTATTAATATGTTTTATAATACCTGTGGGGATTAGGATATTTGACCCAAAATCCTTGTACAACTTGCTTCCAATTAAAGTAAAAGGTAGTATTGTCCTCAAAATACTTAACCATTATAATGACAAATGAAACCAAACGAACTATATTATCAACAACTGTCTTTGTAAGTTTTCTTGGAATATTTTATTAATAATTGGTTGATGATCTTTCAAGTTTTTATTAAATAACTGGATGGTTCTTTATTATCTGAAAAACAAAAATGCAATATAATATGATAACATATATATGTTATATAATAAATACAATAAGATATATATATATATATATATATATATATATATATATATGTATATACATATACACATATATATATGTATGTATATATATATACATATATATATTTATTTATTTATTTAAATACACACACACATAAATCAATATAAGAATATATCAATAATTCAACCGAAGTATCGTAATATTTGCACAAAAATATATATTCATATATTTATAAAAATGTTTATATTATGAATATCGTACATTAATAATTTCATTATCGATATACTCACATACTATGATATCGATTTTATGAAATACATTACGAAAGAAGTCTTCGAAAAAAACTACATGATCTGTCACGTACGACGGTTTCAATTTCTTCGTTGGTGCAAACACGAAAGAAAAAAAATCACACTAATGAAAAATCCTGATAAAGCCTCGAGAGTATTTCTTTTGTAAAAAATTCTCTACAAATATCGATAAATGATAAAAAATAATATCCGGATTGAAAATATTCTTAATTAAATACATTTTAAGTGTTTTCGTTAAACGACGTATTAAAATTCGATCAAAATTTATACATAGAAAGAAATTTAAATTGTAATATAATCAAAGTGAGTTTAAAAAATTTGCTTCATCATAAACATATGTATGTTTATGACAAAATGAATGTTGAACGCGCATGTTCTAATTAACAATTGTTTAAAATGAAATAGAGAGGAAAAAAAAACAACAGTTGACCTATATTTTCACTATATATTGAAACAAACCGATAGTGAGATAATAAAAAAAAAGGAGGTCAAACGACAAATATAATTGAAGAATTATATAATCTTAACGCTATTTAACGTAGAAATAATATTTGCATAATGAAATATATAAATATCGAATATAACGAGCGACGAAAGTTCATTATATGCCATTTACTATGTTTCCTATATAATTTAATAAATGATATACGTACAAATAAAATCGATTCGAAGCCATAAAATGGAAATATTATTCTCCCGATGATCGACTAAAGTACTGTAAGCGTAATTAAATGAATAAAAAATTGTGTCGCGGAGAGAGGGATGTGAGATATTACGTATCGGAAACTTACCGTAAAAGAATATTCGTGATAAATTCTTGGGACTCGGGTAAATAACCATAAAATGTTGTTTATTCCATGATAAACATTTTCACGTTGCATGACTTATACACAGCAGTGCATGGATTAACTGAACGAACAATATAGTGGGGGAACGAATAAAAGGGAAACATATCTATCGAGTTCTCTTTCTTTCGTAAGAAAAGGAAGGTGAACGAGATGTCGGCGCCATCTACGCTTGCTAGAAATTTCTTTTCCCTTTTCTTTTTCTCGCGTTAATCGATTTGAAAGTTAATTAATGGGGTATTATCGACATAAGAAAAAAAAAATATATATATATATATGTCTCGCGTGTCAAGTGGAAAATGCAATATTTCTTTTTTAAGTCTTAATTTATATACTTTTATAAATTTTTCTTATATTTTATAATCGTAACGTAAAAAGGATCGATTCGATCATTTATGTTCGTCGATATTCGTGGTATATCGTGACATTTGAAATGGAAATTTGAAAATGAAATTTGTTTTATTTAACCATTATCGCTTGGATAATTCAGATGGTTTGAAAAATTTAGATGGTTCAATATAATACAAAAAATTTACCGCCAGTGGGCACGCACGTAGCCCATGTTGGTGCGCCTGTTGCAAACCGGTATTAGCAAAATTACTTTTTGTTTCAATAATTTTTCCTCGATATTAGTGTGTAACTTTCAAACGATATTTATTACAATTGACAATCTGTTAAATGTGATAAACAAATTTTAAGACATAATAATCATATTCATTTACGTAAACGTATTTATAAGAAATATCGTTTATTAAGTACGATTCGTTTATAACATAAGGTGATGTTAATATTTTAATATTAATAATAGTAATGTTAATAATATTGTAAAATAAATGTATTTTTGATATTATTGTATATTTGCTTTTTCTTTTTTGATTCAGATGAAACAACAGAAGTATTGATCAAGAATGGAGATCATTCAGTCTTTATATTCCAACTTAATTGACGAGGATAAGGGCGACGTGTTTAAAGAAGTTAGCGGTTTTTATTAACGTGATATATATTTTATTAAATGTAATACGTGTAGGGGAGATTTCTCGTGTAAATATTCTGCTTGCAGTTACTACATTCATGCGTAGATGAAATTTGCGGACGTCCGGGACCGTCTTATCACAAGTTCATGAATCGTATAAATTGGAGTAAAGAAGCGTATGAAGATATTTATAAATTAATTATAATGCTTTTACGTAATCCAGTATGTTTATATGTGATGGAGGAAAAGGTATGAAATCATTACTGACAACTATCATGCAACGAATTATCATTACACTCGTGCGGCATTTGCCTTACGTTAAATAGTTGTTTTAAGTTTTCATTTGCCCCCCTTTTTTTTTTCTTTTTAATTGAATTTAATTCAATTTTTAGATGCCTCCCGAGTATCACGATCTTCCTGAATCGATGCAAAAAGATATCTTGAATTGTCTGAAGGTTAGACAAAAACAATTGACGCATGCCTTATTAATGGAACACTCTAAACAAAAATTACAAACTATGGTTGACTTTGATTGGAGATTAAAAGTAATAAAATATTTAATTATATCTCGTACATAATTAATCATTAAAACGAGCGTATATTGAAATTTTATAACTTGCAGCTAGTCATGGGTACGAGTAAAATTGCATCATTACGAGAACCTCTATTGCAATTAGATTTTATTGTTGAAGAGAAGGGAACTCGACGTATCATCAACGTTGAAATGAACAAGGAAGAATTAGATACCTTGATAACTACGATGGAAACAGTAATATAATAAATACAATAATGTATTCTCTCGTGTTTTGTACAATAAAATTAATTACGTTTGACGAAAAAAAATATATATATGTATATATATGTATATATATATATATATATATATATATATATATATATATATATATATATATATATATTTCAGAGAATTCTTTTGAAGGTTATCATGTGGTTCGCGAATATAAGGGAAAAAAATAAAATGAAAAAGAAAGAAAAACGGATTGCTATATATTTATAAAACAAAGAGAAAACGGATAAAAAAAAGAAATGAAAAGAAAGGACGTTGACAGGGATTATAATTAAATATACATAATGGTACACTTGTTTCACAGTTTATTAGATTATAGATAAATGTAGAATAGTTTAGTTACTATCATAACTGTTGATCGAAGATACTGAAGACTGTAGGTTTTGTGGTTTTTGAAGCGCCTCCGGTGTAAAAAGTGTTATATTAATATAATTTTATTTTAATAGTATTCAAAAACGCAAAGATCAATCTCTCTCTCTCTCTCTCTCTCTCTCTCTCTCTCTCTCTCTCTCTCTCTCTACCTCCATCTCCTCTCTTACATTAACGAGTCGACTCGATGTGCCGGAAGACGCCCCAAATCTATTTTAACAATCCATTTTGTTGTTACGCTGAGACACAGATTATTAGTCACGTTTAAAGAATTTCAAATGACAATGCTCTAATACTCTCTCTCGTTGCCGAAATTTGTTCCGTTGAGAAAACCGGCGCAATTTCGTTGTAAATATCATTATGGACAATACTATTTTGATGAAATTCCATACGAATAAGGTTTACTATACAACTTTTTAATTTTAACTTCTTGCCACCTCCTCTCCTCCTCCTCCTCCTCCTCTTTCTCCTCATCGTCCTCTGTCCCTGCTCCCTCCTCTTCGATCTCATATTAATTCTTCCTTCTTCCACATCTACTACTCCTAGTTTCTCTCCTCTTACAACCCCCTCCTTCCCCTTTCCCCCGTTCCCCGTCCCCCTAAACTTCTCTCGTTTTTTTTTTCTTATTCATTAATTATATTGTTCAAAAATCAATACCAACTTCTCTAACACTTGGAAATATTCTGATCGAGAGCATAATATACATGCTATATGCACTTTATCTTCTTTTTTTTTCTTTTTTTTTCTCCTTTTTTCTTTTTTTAATTGTTCGATTAGCTTTAAATGGTCTACACGCTACTGTCTTAATAAAAAAAGCTTTCGCATGTAAATTACTCTTTTTTTTTTTTTCTTTTCTTTTACTTCTGGGAGATCCGTATAAACGTAGAAATATTGTATGAAAAACTTGAAAAAGGTACCGCTCCTCCTTATTATTTGCTTTTCATTTCTTTTCTTTTTTTTTGTCCTTTTCACATTTCTCTTTTTTTTTCCTTCTTCCTTTTTTTCTCCCTTCCTATTATATATCTCGGGGTGGTAAAATTGTGCACGCTTGTCTTGTTTATTGTAATTAGGCGATGACGATACTTTTAATGATTATCATAAAAATTACGAGAGGATAGGCTTCGTGTCGTAAATTCTTTTTCTCATTTTAAAAAGAGAAATATCATTTATCGAACAAACACCGAATTTTTTTTTCCCTTCTTCCATTTTCTTTCTCTTTTTTTGTTTTTTTTTTTCTTTTGTATTTATTACACGAACGTATTTTTTCCTATACGTCTAGATTAAATATCACTTACACTGTGTTTCAACTTTATTGTATAACATTTCATGATTTTTTTTCATTTTTTTTTTTTTTACATAAAAGTTTGTGTATTCGTAGTGGTAGTGGTGGTGATGGTGGTGGTGATGGTATTGGTGATGGTGATGGTAGAGGTGGTTGTGGTTGTGGTGGTGTGGCGGTGGCGGTGGTGATGGTGATGGTGAATGGTTGTGGGGTGAAGGAATGATATAAAGTACGAAAGATTCAAATCGTACCCATGTGCGTGTAAAAATGTTCTCTTGGTAAATGTGTTTAGTTTTGTATATTTCTTTGTTTGTTTGTTTTTTTTTTCTTCCATTTATATACGTGTAAAATACAAGAGTAGTCGTGTGTTTTTCATACTGCGCTTATCCAAACATCATAAAAGTGTATATAATA
>OU426863.1:3120786-3128286 GCA_911387685.1 Dolichovespula media
ACCGTATCAAGAAAACCAAGAGGCAAACAACGCAAGGGTTTCTTTTTAGGTAATAATTTGGTGATAATATGGTATTTGGGAAGGGTTGGTGGTATTATCGTTGGAGATTTGACTATATAAAACAGGGTTGATGACTAGGGAGGATTATCAAAAGGAATGAAAGAAGTAATTTCTCATTTTGTTGTTTGTGTTTTTGGCAGGACGAAGGATAAACGTTTAACGAGACCCTCGACATAGACACTTAAGGGTAAGAGGGTTGTTCGTGGGATATGATCGATCCATCGCAAGAAGGAAGGATTTATGGCCAAAGCAACATGGGTAAATCTTTTTTATTAGAAACAAAAGAGCACCAGAGTAAAAGTAAGTAAGTAAGTAAGTAAGTAAGTAAGTAAGTAAGTAAGTAAGTGAGTAAGTAAGTAAGGAGTAAGTGAGTGAGTGAGTGAGTATGAAGAGAGTAATAATTTTCTGGAGATAAATGACGAAATATACGTAAACGTGCAAAGAAAACCCATTTTTTGTTGTTGTATATTGGAGATGCAGTCGTCAGGTTTCATAATTTTGTCCCATTTCGTCGAGAAAAAATATGATTGAGATATTGGATATGAGAGATATATCGTCAAGGAAGATTTTATGACACAGGGGGATATATCAATTTCGACCACAAGAGATAATAAGAGATAGAGGGGAAAGACAGATAGAGATGTATATATATATATATATATATATATATATATATGTATATACATGTATATATATACGTAGAAAAAGGTTTGGAACGAGTAAAAAAGATTTTTGGATATAACCGTTACACTTATTAAGATATAAGGAGCAATTTGAAGGAACAACTGTAAACGTGGTCATCGATATATATATATATATATATATATATATATATATATATATATATATATATATATATATATGTATGTATGTATATATATATAAACATATTTATCGAATATCTATACGACAAAAGACAAGAAGATTGTGGTGGTGCGGACCGTAACGACGAGAGAGAGAGAGAGATATACTTGGTAACGAGCGAGCACTGCCAAAATGTAATTTGGCTGGCCCGAATTCATGCCAGGATGTTGTGTCGCATGTTAGTCACCTGGTGGTTCTCCTGGAAGGCAGTTGAGACATCGTCGTTCAACGATCGACACGATAAGGTTTCCTTCTGGTTTTCCGTCTCCGCCAGGGATTGGGCTAACCTCTCCTTCAACTCAACTTCCGAATCATTGTACGAATTGAGGCTCTTAGACACCGACTCCTTCTTCAAATCTCGATCGGTCTGGTCGTCGTGCAACAATGTTTGCGAGCAATCGTTTGTGGCTGTTGTTGTGCTAGACACGATACTTGTACTGGATCGGTTACTTGGATTTGGACTTGGACTTGGACTTGGACTTGGACTTGTGATCGACGTTTGGACAATATCTGTTGTGTCAGTGGAGGACGTTTGACTAACGTTACTACATCGTGGCACGGAAGGAGGAGACTTTGTTGCAAGTTCATTTGACGGTGGCAATGGGAACTCGGAAGATTCACTTTGAAGTCGGCACGAAGCGTCTTCTTCCTCTTTGGTAGAAGAAACGGAAGGAGGAGGAGGAGGTGGAGGAGGAGGTGGAGAAGGAGGAGTAGTAGTAGGCGAGGAAGATGGCGGTGGTGGTGATGGTGGTGGTGGTGGTGGTGTTGCGATTCTCGTAATGGTAGTAGTATTATGGGACGGACTCTGTCTTTCCGTGGGAACGTTTGTCGTAACTATTGTGTCTTTTTGCGAACTCGAGCTAAGTTCATTGGCATTTGTTTGGTCCTCTAAAGATTCGTTTGCTTGTACTTTACTTAATTGCTCGTTGGAAGCGACTTCGGTAATGGTAGTTGATGTTAACGATGATGGCGGTGGTGGCGGTAACGGTTGTGGTGGTGGTTGTTGTTCATGTATTAGTTCGTCCAAGGATTCTTTTGTTTCTGACGTCGGCAAAGAGACTGAACAACTCTTTGCTTCGGCGATTTCGATTATATCTTTTTCTTCATCCGCAAGTTTTTCGTCTACGACCATCGTTTCCGTTATAGATTGATCAACGAGTTCCATACAGACATCCTTTGGGGAAGACGAGACATCTAATTCGTTCACTTCTTCTACAAGAAGATCTTTGGCTGGCAAGGTTGTATCCGATAATATCGGCACCGCTTCGATTTTCTCTTCGTTCGGAATTGCTTCGACGGAGTCTGTAGTTTTTACCACAGATACCACCTCCTCGATTATCTCGACTTCTTCTTCTTCTTCGACTTCTTCTACTTCTTCTTCTATTTCTTCTTCTACTTCTTCGCAAGGTATGACCACTGCTGGTTTGGCTTCGACGATAATATGCTCGTTACGTGTTCCTTCAGGATTTTTAACCACATTGGACGGATTTGGATCCTCGACAACATCCGAAATAATCATCTCGTTGTTGTCCTCCTCGATGATGTTCTTCTCCTCGCGCGATGGTGTCTCGATAATAATAACCTCCTCGGCATCTTCGTTAAATTTAGCATCTTGTTGTTGTGTTTCTACCGGCGCTTGTAAGTCTGGTAATCTTTCAGGGTTGTCAACAATTTCAACATTTTCCTGTGTCTCTTCTACTACCTTCGTTACGTCAGTCTCTAATTCCTCAGTCGTTTTGATATCCCCAATAATGTTATCGGAAGTGCCTTTAGGGCATTTAGAAATGTCTTCGACGTTAGTCGCTTCATTTCCCAACATTTTTGAATCAGTCTTAACAGTTTCGAGTTTGGAGTGAAAGTTAGTCTTATCGGGTCCCGTCAGTATAGGAACAGTCTCATCAGTCTTGTTATCGATACCTACAGGTACGTCTTTTGTAAGCAACAGAGCGGAATCTACGTCGACAGGGATTATTATCTTTTCAATGGTTGTTGATTCAAGGTTCGAGAGAATTGGAGATGATTGTTCGAGTATATCATTGTTAGAAACGCGAGCGGACAATGACGATTCAGGAGGAGGTGGAGGTGGGGCGCCTTCTAGAGAGTCTTGGTGTAAAATTGTTGGCAACGTGGAATTAACTTCAGTCGTAACGTCCTTATCTACAACAACAGGTTCAACAGGCAATTCTAATGCTTTGGCCAGGGCCGTAACGGTGACGGCCGCCGCGGCTGCCTGCTGAGCTTGTTGCAAGGGCGACGGTTCGATCGGAGTTGGTGGAGGACTCGATGGGAGTTGGGATGGGAGATCCTCACTGGTTTTCCTCTCAATGATATCGACTGGCGTATCGACTGGCTGGACTCGGAAGACGGAGACTTTTATTGAGTCCGCTAAGGACCGACCACCGTCTGGACTGACCTCGACTACTTTTTTCTCCGCCTCGACTTTTTCGACCTCCTCTTTCTTATCCTCTAGAGGGACGGGAGTAGGGGCAGAGGGAGTAGGTTCCTCTTTCTTTTCCTCGGCTACCGGGCTGGTTGCTGGTGGTGTCGTCGTTGCCGTTGTTGGTGCTGCTGTTTCTGGTGTCGTCGCCACCTCCGTCGGCGCCGTCGCTGCCGATGCCGTTGTCGTCGTCGTTGTCGTTGTCGTCGTTGCTGATGCCGCCGTTCCTGATTCTTCTTTAGCCTCTACCGCCGATGACAATGGTGTACTGCTGGGTTCGTTCTCCGTAGGACTGCTCACGGCTGATTTGTCCTCCGCTGAACTGTTAGCTGCGTGCTCACCATCTTCACCGCCCTAAAACAAATTCGATTTTACTTCGTTAGACATATTCATATCGTATAAATATTTTTAGGTTATTTATAAGACTGATTGAACATTTTTAATTAAATATAGTGTTCATATATATATATATACATAAGTCCGAGGTTTCATAACTCATCATCATAATACACTAAGGAGATATAGAAATAACCAATTTGAACGAAATATAATTCTCGTGTATCTTCGAGTCTAAACGTTACCAATAATAAACCGATAAAAATTGCATTAGCTTTCGAGGGAATAGAAAATCGATTGCAAGCAGATCAATGCCCAAGGCGATTCGGGATATATCTTTTCTAACACGCTTGTTCGCCGGTGAAGACTTTGGCTCGTCACCAAAAGGAAAAAGGAACTCTATTGAAAGTTGGAATGTGGCCAGGGAATCATTCGTGTGTGCTAAAAAAAGATAGATAGATAGTTAGATAGAGAGAGAGAGACCATTGTCCGTAACAAGTAGAAAAATAAACTTCCGGTTAACCTACCACCACCTTCTTCCTATGAAGTTCAACTAAAAGAGATGTATTGTCTCGTAACTTGGCTGTAATCGCACAATTGACTCAAACTTTTGGAAATTGAGAAAATTTTAGGAACAAATTGTATAAACGTTAGAAAGTGATTCGATGATTTCATGGCGATAGAGTATTTCTGTTTCTCTTTTTTTTCTTTTTGTTTATCATTATTATTATTATATTTTTCTTGCATTCACCCGTATCGATTTTCAACTGTCGAAAATAGTCGACGATTTTTATCAACGTTTATTTTTTTTCTCTTTTTTGTTTTTTTTTCTTCTTCGTCATTTCGATGTTTCACAGATCGAAATTGCGAAAGGACATTTATCCGGTTCGTCGGAGCGTGTCCGACGATAATATTGCAACGCGTAAACTAGGAGAACGGTAGAAAAGGCACGTGTTTTTCTTTTTTGTTATTTTTTTTCTTTTTTCGTTTGTAAATATATATACGATGCATACAAGCATGTTTATCATCGATTTTATATATATATATATATATGTATATAGTGTACGACTGTAATGGTGATTAAATTAAATGCTCTAAAGGAAGAAAAAAAAATAGAGTTATAAGAAAACATATTCAGAGAAAAACATATGTCGATTTCATAGAAAATTATTCAAATTTCTCGCCAATTCGTCTATAGCGTTAAATAATAATCGCATTCGATTCATTAGAATTTTCCTTTTTTTTTTTTTGAGAGGGGATGTAGAGGGTTCTTAACTGCAGACGCGATAATTTCGTATCGATTATTTTATCCGTACTCACTTTCATTGTCTAACTTGTTTGAAATAATTTTATTACTTCGGGTGCGGTCGTACTTGTTAAAATGGCCGAGATATATATATATATATATATATCTCATTTGGATACAAAGGCGGCCCCCTCCCCTCATCCTCCTCAATGGCTGTCATAAAATTTTATCCGGGACTTTTTACAGGGCAATTTAAATTCCACGATGATGGTGAAAAACACACAAAAAATTTATTTCATTGATCGAACGAAACGAAGGATGAGCGATGAAGGGAGCAAAAGAAGGTACAAAAAAAAAAAAAAGAAAAAACTTTCATCGTTAAAGATTACGAACGATATTATTAATCGATTAAAATCGAGTATTCGCTTAATAAGAATCCTCGAAAATCTCTTAAAAAGAAGTTCGAGGGTATTTGTTTGAAAAAGAAACGAAAGTAGAGAGGAGAAAGGGAAAAAGGAAAAAGAAAACAAGAAGAGAAAAAGAAAAAGAAGAGAAAAGAAAAATAAGAGAAGGAAGAAGAAAAAGGAGAGAAGAACGAAATGTGAACTTTCGAGTCCGACGTCTTTCCAGTTCTATTTTTGGGGTGTTCAACGCATACTCTCTTTCTCTCTCTACTACACCACTAACACCACCACCACCACCACCACCACCACCACCATATCACTATATTACAACCGGCAGGCTTTTGCGTAGAGCTTTGCCTCGCCTAGAGCTTTTATGCTTTCACTTCGTGTAACTTACTCGTACTAAGTTACACCTCGGTATTGTTCTTCTTACTTACTATTTCTGTATGTGTATGTGGAGCGTACGTGTATGTTTTTTTTTGTCATTGTTATACCATTGTTACTTTATATACCAATAATATTTTCGAAATGTAATCAATTTGCTTTTTTATAATTATTATTATTATTATTATTATTATTATTATTATTATTATTATTATTATAATTTCGACGAACACGAATAAAATCGGATTATGATAATCCTTAATGTCCAATTAGGTATCGTAAAATAAATACATAGACGACAACAACAAAAAAGTGTATATATATATATATATATATATAGATATATATAAATAAAAATCTAATTAATTTGAATTAGATCCTTATTTGAATGAATTAATTTCCGAAACGTGTCGGATAATGTATCATTCACGTTCTAAATTTGATCACACGTTTGACAATGATTACTCGAGACGAGATTTCTGTGTTGGCCCGTGCCAACATTTTTCAGACTATTAATTGTACGAGTTAAGAACGTGGCGCCTGTGTTGAATGCGATCGATGGAACACATGGTGGTAGTTCCCTTTCTTCGATGAATCATAATAATCCATACCACTTGGATTTTCACCTTTAAATTAAATCTATTCTCTCTTAACTGTTATAACGGAGAGAGTCCCTTGTATACGATAGATCACTATCTTCTTCCGAGGAATCTAATTAAAGTATATGACGAACGATACGTATAAGTTCGCATCGAATTGCGTCTATTGCGTTTTGCTGCGTAGTATTGAATCGTGTTACGATGAGGTAACAATATATTCTTTTTTTTTCATATCCATCTCTCTCTCTCTCTCTCTCAATCTCTCTATCTCTATCTGTATCTATCTTTCTCTCTCTCATTCCTGCTCGTTTTATAACATTTTTTTTCGCACTAAATATTTCACATTACGTTACATCCGTTGTACATATATTTTTGTATTAGATATTTAATAAAGATAAAAATGTTAAATTAATGAAAGTTATATATATATATATATATATATATACACACACACACACACACACACACACACACACACATACACACACACACACGAGTATATCGTGTATATAATTCGTTTATCATACCGGACTGGTTATTCCCAAAAATGGGACTGCAGCCAGAAAGAATCGAGCTCCACGGGACAGGGCCCCAGCGGCTCTATATACGCCACTGCTCATGCTTCGTCCTAATTTAAGGACCGAATCCATCGTTGAAACTCACAAATATTTTCCTTTTCCTTTTTCCCTTTTTCGTCTTTGGTACACTCGTCGTTGCTTCTCTATCGCGTGTATTAAAATTCGATAAGAGATCGAAAACGTTTATAATAAACGATCGAGATATGTTGATCACGCGAAGGTCGTCAAAATTTTAATAGGAACGTGAATTCGTTTCGAGAAATATCTACAGGAAATAATAGAAAGAAATAGACAGAGAGATGAAATAGACAGAGAATGAGAAAGAGAGAGAGAGAGAGAGAGAGAGATATTATTATGTTTACATTAGTCTGGTATTATTCTAAGTCGAAGGAGATTGTCCTTGAAAGGGGAAAAAAAAAGACAAACAAATAAATAAATAAATAAGGAAACGAATTTCCTATAAGATTTGTGACAACATTATTATTATAAGTATTTAACGAAAAAGAAAAAAAAATAAGAAGAAAGTCCTCCCTCTACCTCGTAATGGAAACATTTATTTATCATCGTCCTATTAATAGAAACAAGAATAGTG
>OU426863.1:3130786-3140786 GCA_911387685.1 Dolichovespula media
TGACGCCACAAAACCGCCGTAGGTTTCTATTCTTGGATAACCCAAGGAAAAGTTAAGGAACATGATAGTTATAATTGAACAGAGAAGAAATATGATTTAAATGTAGCGATGGTTTTTAAAAACGTTCGAATTCGTTCAAACGTACGATTGAAAGTATTTTCTTTTCTGTTTTTTCTTTTTTCCCTTTTCTCTCGCTCTCTCTCTCTCTCTCTCTATCTCTCTCGAATGTTCTTGTTTTTTTCTTTTGTACACGGTACGTAAAATTGATACGACGATAATCGGTGTTATATGCGCGTGTAAGTTTCATAACGGTGATGTAACTATGTCAAGGATTAATATATTAAAAATTTGTATACATTTTTAATATCTCACGATAATATATGCATATATATATATATATATATATATATATATATATATATATAATTTTTTTAAAAATATTGTCCATAATAATCTATGATGCAAAAGTTTGTATTAAAATCTATGGAGAAACAAAAATGTTGAAACAAATCTTGTTAGTATATGTTTCCGATACGAGATATTAATAACGTACTATTAATATATATCTTATTTCTAAAATAACTCGACAAGACGAGACTATTGTTTTTCCTTGAGATATTGTTTGTCGTGGAGAGATTATGTTTGGTTGAGTGAAATTTTATAAGTAATACGCATCGTTATTATCGTAATGCGAAAGAAAAAATGAAAGATGATGAAGAAGAAGAAGAAATGTAATTCCATAGATACGATATCAAGGGAATAACGATAAGAAGTGATTTTTCTTATCTTATTTTCGAAAGTTTCCAAAGGGGAAAGTTTGACGAAGTAAAATCTTATATTTTCACGAAAGCTATTTCGCACACGAGCGGAACTGGTTGTTAGTACATAGTTGCTAATGTAAAAATAGCTGATCCGTATTCAAAGCATCAGCACTGACCATCCTCTACCGTATTTAGTAACGCGTCTTAAAGTATTCAAGGATCAAGTTTAAATGAAACTCGTTATTCAATTACGTTCACGTGATTTATTATTCCATTTTACGGACTGTTCGGGAAAAACTTTTTTTATTTGTTTAATTTATAAAAGCGTCTCCTTTTGCATAATGTAATACGAATATTTTTATTTATTTATTTTTTTCTTTTTTTTTTTTTATACGATTAATCGATAAACGAACGACGATGACGCAATAGACGGACAATGAAAATGAAAAAAATAGATGGAGAGTGGGGGAAAGATTCCTTTTGCGTCATTATTTGTTAATAGCGTAAAGGAAAATATATAAAATAAAAATTATTATTACAAATGTGTATATATATATATATATATATATATATATACGTTTGAATTAAATTTTACTTTTTAATAATTATTTTTAAATAAATTAATAGTAAATTAATTAAAAAAAAAAAATTAATTTATGGGTAGACCTAATACATAAATTCTACTAATTACTATATGTTACTAGGATGTATTAAGTTATAAGAGTATTATCGGTTTGATTAGAAATGTAAAACCCATTGAGCGTTTCCGCGACGCCAACAATTTTAGAATTTAACTACAGAAATACATGGTTGGTGGCAGCATCGAGCAAGACTAACAACTAACACACGAGAATCATCTTCTCTCGCGCTTCTTCCCCCGGTCGAGACAAGACTAGAATGTTAGATTTTGCTTTACCAACTGAGAGAAGTTTAGAATCGTATTAGAGAGATTATTAAACAGATGGTGCCGCTGTGTCTAATATCTAGTAAGAAGTTTCCGTTCGTTAGCATAAATCAACTAACTTTGCAAGTATAATTGAATATCATTATAAATGATTAATAGGATTACACGGTGTATTGAACTAATCAAACGACTAGAATGCTTTTTTTTTGTGAAATGTTCATAAATCTATCTTTTATTTGTTCCAATATAAATCATAATGGATAAGTTTTATGAGACAGTTTACGATTCTATATCTAATCTACAATACAAGATTGTTGTATAAAAATCCAATAAATTTCCGAATGAACGAATAAATAAATTTTACAAAATATTCAAAAACAAAAGAGTAAGTTATTGATCTTCTCAATAAAATGATCAATCGATCTGGAAGGACCAAAAAAAAGAAAAAGAAAAAGAAATTTTATATCAGACAAATTGATTATTTTACTGTAAAATCGAATTCTCATTTTAATGTTCTACTTCAATCTAACAAGACGACCACCATTTCAATATTAAATCCCTAAAAATCGCAAACAAATTTCTCCTCGAAAGATCAATTTCCCAAATAATCCGAATGAAAGGGGTTGCAAATTTTTGACGAAAAAAAAAAGAAAATAATAATAATAATAATAATAATAATAATAATAATAATAATAATAATAATAAAAAGAAAAGCAAGAAAAATTAAGAACATGAAAGACAGACAACTTGCTACAATTGCACGAAACGAAATAATTTGAGAGAATAAAAAGTAAATAAATAAATCAATCAAAGTGCAGAGAGAAAATTGTGTAATCTTTTTCCTTTCGAAGAAAAGAAAAGAGAGAGAGAGAGAGAGAGAGAGAGAGAGAGAGAGAAAAGGGGAAAAAGAAGAAAAAGGAGAAAAAGAGAAAATAGCTGAATAAAAGTACGAGAAACGAAATGGACGATAATTTTTCGCACAATCGACGGATCCTTTTTTTTTGCGAACAATAAAATGTTCGAAAGGAACAAATTTATGTTCGATCGCGACTCGAAGCCATCGGTAGGTGAACCGAGACACGGCGAGCGAATAGGGAAAGCCCTGGTAGCTTCGTCTGTCGGCATGGCAACAGCTTTGCGCGTCCCGGCGTCGGGACGCTCGATACTAGACGACGACGACGACGACGATGACGACGACGACGACGACGTCGACGATGAGACGACGACGACGACGACGACGACGACGTCGTCAGCGACGACTAAGTCGACGACGACGACGCCCAAATCCAAAGAAGAAGTAAAAAAACGAATATACACGCGACATTGGGGTTTGTCACACGTAAATCGTCTAACAGACGAATACACAAATTTCTGCATGCTATTCTAAATGGCTTTCCGCTGAAACTTATAAAGGGGTCTCCCCCCTCTCCCCTTTGTCTATGGCATTAGAAAAGGGCTTCCCTAATTCCTCTTTTCTTCCTCTTCTTTATCTCTTTCTTTTTTTTTTTTTTTTCAATCGTTTCTTTGTTCTTTCGTTTGTTTCGTGTTGTTGTGTAAACGTTTTCGATACGATGGATAATCATTGTTAAATGAATAACGACGATCGTAAGAAGGATATCGATGATCAATGATTAAAGAGAATTGATTGAATCGTTCGATATACTTTTAAGAAGAAAAAAAAAAGACTAAACCCAGTATTTTATTGACGCGTAGATTTCGTTAATGATTCTTATTATTGCAAAAGAATTGAAATTTATTCGTGTTTTTGGCTCGATATATTAGAAAAACGGCGATTACACGAGCATTCTTCGTTTATTTTTTTACTATACAATAATTGTTTTGTTATTACTCCATTCGAATGAATTTAATAAAGAAATAATAATTGGTAAAGAGATGGAGAATAAAGGGGAAATATAATATTAAAACTTTCGATTGAATCGTTCGACAATATCGAATAATTAACGAGATTACTAAATGAAAAGGCATTGTTTTCACCATAGAATATATCATGAATTAAAACAAAACAAAAAAAAAAAAACAGGAAAAAATTATAAATAATAAGAAGTCCTAATTTGAGATCCTTAATAAACAAAACAAAAAAAAGAAAGAAAAAAAAACAGTAAAAATATAACTTTTATTATTAACATAAAAATTTTCGAACTTTTCTCTCGAAAGCGATAATGACTTCAGTTTCATTTCATTTTTCTTTTTTTTTTTTTTTTACGTTTTAAACTATTCTCACGGACAATGGAGATGGAGATCCATTTTGTCTCGATATCCCTTTTGATAGAGTTACGAGTTGTATTTTTTTCTTTTTTTTCCATGGAAATAAGAACTCCAGAAATATGTAGAAGAAATGGGATACATTCGAAAGCGAAGGAGAATGCGCCAAAGTCTCGAAATAATGTATGGGGTGGGGTGGGGGGGGGGGTTGGATATTATGGGGTGGTGCTCGATAGTCGGCTTTACTACCCTTGGCAGTGAAACAAATGCATTTCTAAGGCATCACGTTATGCATTGTAGTACCATGAGGAACATTAAGTTCGTGATTTAGTATTATAAATCAAAAGGTGAAGAGAAAGAAGAAGATGATATAGGAACATCGAAAAAGAAATCTTTTTAATAAATTTATCAATTTTATCGAATTCATCGAATTTTTGTTTTTTCTTTTCTTTACATTTCTCTTTTTTCTTTTTTTTTTTTTTTAATGAAGTTAAAACAAGAATAGAACAATGACGAAGAAATTATTCTCAGTTCTCATAATATCTAACCGCTGTTGATCGTCCGAGTTGTTTTTGTCTCGTTATCAGAACTCACTCTCGATAAGGAAAGAGAAAAAGAGAGAGACCAAAAATAAAAGAAAGGAAAAAGTGATGAAAAATCATTATTTGCATGAGAGGAGAAAAATAGTGAATTGTTTCGTATGAGAGATATGGATCACGGTCATTCGTACTCTGTCTTATTATTACATAACCAATTAAATTCTTAAAAATTTATCAAAATCTCTATAAACATTTTCCTTATATATATTTTTTATTTTCCTTTCCGTCCTCTATCGTTACAAAAAAAAAAAGAAAGAAATTATGTAACTACAATGACGTGTGTTCGAACTTCTTCTTACCGTCTTGTCTTACTATTACGACGATCGAACTATCGATCATAGAGAGATAAAAGAAAGAAAGAAAGAAAGAAAGATAGAAAAAAGAACAAACCACAAAAAAGAAAGAAGAAATTAGACAAGAAAGCCCTCTCTCTCTCTCTCTCTCTCTCTCTCTCTCTCTTTCTCTCTCCTCTTTAGATAATCCATTTAATCCAAACAACCTTAGGATGGCTTTTAGACACGTCCAAGAGGAAAACGTTCAACAGTTCTGGCCTGATGCCAATACCTCTCTCTCTCTCTCTCTCCTCTCTCTCTCTCTCTCTCTCTCTCTCTCTCTCTCTCTCTCTCTCTCTCTCTCTCTCTCTCTCGCTCGACTACACGAGGTTTGAGTAGTTCGTAATTGCGTTTTGTCCCTCCCTATCTCTACCTCCTTCTCCTCCTCCTCCCACCCCCCCACCACCCACATTGGTCTATCTCCCTTTCTATTCTTTTCTAGACGACCGCAATGAAAGGTCGTTGAAATACGTCGATACGCATTGCCGAAATGATTTAGTTCGGTTCATTGAACCCTACTCTATCTTCCTTGTTTGATTTAGAAGAAAGAAGGTAACAAAAAAAATAAGAAATAGAAAAGAAAAAAAGGAAGATGTTCTTGCAAATCGAAATTATTTTTAAAAAACAACAATACTGTTACTACTACTACTACTCTTTAACTTCCTCTTCTCTTTCTCCGTATATATATATATATATATATATATATACATACACTTTCCCTTTTTTCTTTTTTTTGGCTTCTCTTTTTTTTTTAAATCAACTTTTCACCTGTCATACATTGTGCCTGTACAGAAAGTAACATGATTGGCTTTGCGTTGTGGGGAGGAAAAAAAAGCAGAGGTAACTTTTTTTTTGTGGGAGTTCTCGTCAACGCGAGGTGATTTGCGAATACGGAACAGAAGAAGAGAGAAAGAAAAGAGAGAGAGAGAGAGGGAGAGAGAGAGAAACATCGGATGGTATCAAAAGAGAGATACGGTGGTAGAGAGTACGAAAGGGAGGGAGAGAGAAAGAGAGATAGAGAGAGAGAGAGAGAGAGAGAGAGAGAGAGAGAGAGAGAGAGACAGATAGACAGCTTTTCTCACCCCTTTAAAAAGCGACAGCTTTTCATTGGACGCGGCGAAGCGTACATACATACATTCCCATGGCGTGAAGGAAAAGAGAAGAGCAGACAAATTCGATTTTTCCACGATGGCTGAAGATGCTCCCGGAGTATTCGAGGAGTTTAAGAGAAAATTTATTCCGACGATTTTCTACCAATAAAAAAATGTTCTCTACTCTCATATATATATATATATACGAGAATATAACTCGTGTCATTCGTTATTTCTAATTTTTGTACAATAACAATAACGATGATAACAACGACAAAAATAACAATGTTAATAATAACAGTGACAAGAACGATAAGATTTTGATACACGACTTGATAATTTTTGATTAAAAAAAAAAAAAAAAAAAAAAAAATTGGTTCGTCCATTTGTCTCACGATCGAGATCAATGTCATTAAAAAACAAAGAAGAACAATAATAATATTAATATATTTATTCATTGTAAGTTTGAACATCGATGATATTTTTTTTTTTTTTCAAAGAAAATTATGTTCTCAAACTCTGAAAGAGGTTAGACCGTAAAAGAAGGTGTATTTGTCGGATAAATTTCATCGAGGCCATTAGGAACGAAATCGAAGCGAGTGGAAACTACTACCGAGATGCCTTCCGTGGCCAATGAAAACCGGTTTTTGAACGCGTCGAGCACCATCACACACACACATACACACACACACACACACACACACACACATATATATATACCAATGTCGCAACGAACGAAGGAAAGAATCGATTTTTCTTACGATTCGATAAAAGTTCACATGCACGAGTCTTTGCATGTGCAATCTAAGCTGTCTAACGTTTACAGATTTCGAGATAGAAAGAAATAGAGAGACAGAGAAACAGACAGAGAAACAGACAGAGAGAGAGAAATAAAGATAGAAAGAAATACGTAATAAGTATAAAGCAGTATTAGGTCCAACGTAATAGATCATTAGTTTTCTCCTATGCAATAATCTCGAGGATGTTAATATAGAGAGACGATATGTCGTTGTCCTTTATTATCCTTTCAAAGGATGTAATAAACGAGTGAAAAATTACAAGAGAAAGTTGAATTTTTTGTATTACGCGATGAAAAGAACATATGAGATTATTATCCATCTAATCTGTATGTCTGTCTGTCTGTCTGTCTATCTATCGATCGATAGATCGATCGATCTTAGAAAGTCTTCGTCCATAGTTATATAAAAATGATCTTTGTCCAATTAATTGAAAATTTATCTCGGTATTGGGATGCGAGAGTTAAATTTATTTTGAAAACTTATGGTCTGCATTGTTTCTACGAATTTGATTATATTTTCGTCAATGAGAAGCAGTAACAGTTGAGATACTTGAGTTATTGATTAGTTTTGCCAATTAAAAATTTCATCTACCAATTAGCAAGTTAAATACATTAGAGACCTACGCGAGTGCTCTTTCGAAAAGAAAACAAAAAAAAAAAAAAAAGAAATAAAAGAAAAAAAAAGAAACGAGGTTGATCGTTCCTCTTCCATAGTTCGATTAAAAATTACTTCAAACGATATAAAACGGATAATGGATAAATAATCTACAAACAAAAAAATGAGGGGACTAAAAAAAGCCGAAGAACTAGAAAAGTCGAAAAGAACTAAGGAAAGTCGAAACCCTCTTTCATTTTCTAATATTTTATATATTTTAAGTTAGATCCGACGATATATATATATATATATATATATATATATATATATATAAAAATAAATCGATACATCCATCAACAATAAGAATATTGTGTCATTCTTAACATCAAACATTTATAAGAGAAAAAAGAGAAGAAATAAAAATGAAAAAAAAAAAAAAAAGATAATAATAATAATACTTTTCCATTTTTCGACTGTGTTGTCCTTAACCCACGCACAGGTGTGTTCTTTCTTTCTTACTTTTTTTCAGGGAGGGTGCGGGGGGTGAGTCATGCGAACTGAATGAGAACCGCATCAAGAGTAAAAAAAAAAGAGAGAGAGAGAGAGAGAGAAGGATGAGAGAGGGAGGCAAACCCGAGTTGCACCCTTAGTGGTGACACACATCCACCCTCCAGTAGCACGCAACATCATGCTAATTAATAACAGCATGCCGTGTAACTGCCCAACCACCCTGATTCATCCCCCAATTTTCTCTCTCTCTCTCTTTCACATACACTCCAATTCTCTTTTGCGATAAAAGTCACAAAAGACATCGGTTGGATATATTGGCAAAGGAAAGGAAGAGGGTTGCAAGACCACACCCTTTCTTTTTTTCGTTCTCTCTCTCTCTCTCTTTCTCTCGCTTACTCTTTCTTTTTCTTTACACACGTTGGAAGGGTGTGAAAACAATGTCACATTGACGTTGAGGTGTGAAAGAGGAATATATTCGCGCTCTCTCTCTCTATATATCTCTCTTTCTCTTTCACTTGAGAAATATACTCAAGTACCTTCTTCTTCACGAAACCCTTCCTTCTATCCCTTCACAATCTCTCTCTCTCTCTCTCTCTCTCTCTCTTCCTCCTTCTCTTTTGGAAAGCTCTCCTCCTCTCTCTTGAAAGTATCTAGAGGGGTGTCGGTGTATCGTCCCAATCGCGTATTTTTCACTGAGCATTGACGAAAAAAAAAAAGAGAGAGAGAGAGAGAGAGAGAGAAAAGAAAGAAAAAAAGGAAGGACTCGAAGTTTCTAACACTCCTTTTACTGGGCGATTATTCTGGGACCCTTGCCAGAGCTTTAGTGCGAAACTTCAAGGATTTTTCTGTCTGTCTTTCTTTCTTTCTTTTTTTTTTCTTTCTTCTTTTAAGATCGGATAGAAGAGAACACGGATAGGAGAGACGACGGCTAAGCTTTCGCAAATTCGCCAAATCCGGATTAGGATGTTACGCCGAAGTATGAACGAGAGTTCGAAACTAGTTCAAAATGCACGAGAAAAATAGTTTTACATTTTATCTCTATACGAGACAGATTTTATCTGCAACGAGAGAAAATGGTTTTCTCTCTCTCTCTCTCTCTCTCTCCCTCTCCCTCTCTCCTTCTCTCCCTCTCTCTCTCTCTCTCTCCCTCTCTCTTTTTTTCTTAACGAATAAACAGACTTCTTTTGTTATTTTATTATTATTATTATTATTTTTTTTTTTTAAGAAAATGAAAGAAGATATCATTTCACGGTTTGGAACGAATTTTCTTTCGAATGAAATCGATTAATGACATTAATTTTGAAGCATTAATTATTATCGATATAATTATACCGTATTAATGATAAGTTATACTTGGTAAGTGAGAAATATTAAAAATACTTTGGAAATGAAGTAACACGTCATTGCGTTATGAAACAAAATAAAATTAAAGAATATACAAATACACACAAATACACACACACACACACACAGATAGTGAGACAGAGGTATTTATGTACGTATACACGCGTATAAACGTACGAGAGTTCGTAGTTAAGTTACATGACTACATTATATAGATGGTTAAAAAGAGAAAGAAAATGTATATGAAAGGGAGAGGGAAAGGTTTTAACGAAGATTTAAGATTTAACGAGAGCCTTAGGTATTTATCCCGACCTACGATACCACCTACGCCCCCTTTTTCCTTCCTCAAGCGATCTTATTTACGATCGCATAAAATTCTTTAGAAGATCTGAGAAGATCGTTTAGAAAAAGAAAAAAAGTGCCGAGTATATTGGTGTGGTAACGTAAGAGAGGGATAGAGATATAGTAACGAGACACGTGTAATGTAACTGAGAGAGAGAGAGAGAGAGAGAGAGAAAGAGAGATAGATAGATAGATAGATAGAAATAGAGAGAGAGAGAGAGAGAGAGAGAGAAAGAAGAGAGAGAGGAGAGTATAGCCGATTAAACGAATTTATATCGCACCATGAATAACACGACGCATCTTGGATAATAAATTATATGCTCTTATTTTTGGAGTGTCGAGTTCATCTTTATCTCAGAGATATTGCGACAAACCGAAGATAACGAACTTAAATCAGCGTATATTAACATTCAAAATCGAACAATTTATTTGTAGGCAAGTGAATAATATATTATTCTTTTTTCTTTTTAACTTTACTTTTCTCTTTATATACATCTATC
>OU426863.1:3145786-3153286 GCA_911387685.1 Dolichovespula media
CGCGAGTCGGCTTGCTCTTGTCCTTCTTGCTGAAGCTGATCGACCTGAGGGACCACTTTTTCCTCATCTATATGAACAACGAGGAAGCGTTCATTATATAACCGTAATACTAGATCAAATCGTTTCCATTAAAAAGGTTTTTTTTTTTATGTTTCGTTTCCCGTTTTTCTTTTCTTTTTTCTTTCGTTTCGTTTCATTTCGTTTTGTTCTCTTTATCTTTTCGCTTTTTTCAATTTTATTTCGACATTAGTGATATATATATATATATATATATATATATATATATATGTACGTCGAGGCTAAAGAAAATTTACTTATATTTTTTATTATAATTAATATGGGAAAGGAGAGTATACAACACACTATTATTAGTATTAATATATATGTATATATATATATATAGATATAGATATACTATTAAATAGTATAGTATTCTTTTCGTTCTGGCTAATAATATCGTAAGAAAATTTTCGATATAAAAATATATTAATAACGTTTACATTTTGATATAAAATTATTGCAAATTAATTAATCCTGACCAAACAAATTAATCTTGAGCATTAATATCGTCCTATTAAACTTGGTATTTTATTTGAATTATTTTTATTAAGAAAAAAAAAAAAAAAAAATAAAGAAGAAGAAAAAAAAGATTTCTCTTTCTTTTCAATTGGACGACCCTCCATTTATTGCATTTATTCGTCGACAGTCGGAACATATCTACAAATTAAATTATTCTTCCAAACTAACATCGTTTCATTCCTATAAACCATTTCGCTCTTTATTCCTCTTATACTTATAAACATATAAATACAGAAAGATTCATCGGATTTAATTTATTTCGATTATTTAAATATTAATACGTAACGAGTAACACACCTTATCTTTTTTTTTAGGTTCCTTGCTGTCTGGCGAAGCAACGGTGTTGGGACTGGCTGGATTGCCTTCCGTAGGCGTTGTAACCTCCGCACCTTCTGCCGATGGTTGTTGTTCACCAGACGATTCTTGCTTCGTATCCTCCGACTTTACCTCTTCGGATTCCTGATGCAAAAATACGAGAAAATTATAAATTACAACTTATTATAGACCGACGATGCGTATATACGATCGTAACGATATCAGTGATTATACACAGAGCGATACGATTACGTATGAGAACGGTGGTGCTAATTATAGGCGAGCGATTATTAACCGTTGTTGTTAAACGTTATCGTTAAAATGATTTTTTATTTTATTTTTTTTCTTTCTTTTTTACATTCTTTCAAGGATCACTTTCACATTGTAAATAATAAGATAGGTGCATAATTTTCCTTTTTCAAAAGAATTTTCTTTTTTCCTTTCCTTTTCTTTTCTTTGTCCGTCTCTATTTTTTTTATCTCTCCTTCCGTCTCGTTGTATCCTCGTTGAATGTGTACCAATTGTTCATATCAAAACGAACAGTTTGCAGAATTTCGTAGAGAAATAAAGTTCAAAGGAATTGGATAGAGATGGAGAGTGTGCTGTATTCTCGTTGGAATAAAGCAACTGCTCCGCTGTGGTTTTCAACTAACGCATCGTCGTGCAGGATGAAACCGCGAAAATCTCGGATTACGGAGAACGGCGAAGTGGTTCTCAACTTGATTTTCTGATAAGTAAATAAATAAAATAAAGATTTTGTTCGTTTAAAATGTTATTTATATAACAATCGATTGTTAAATGTTTATGCTCACGATTATGTGTTACAGTATATTTATATTTTTATTATTTACGTATTAACGTAGACTAAATATATATATTATAGAATTATATAATAATATAAGAAATAAAATTATAATTATATATATGTGTGTATATATATATATATTTTTTTGTATTTATTATCGAACGAGGAAAAGAATTACATGATATTTGGTATAATTATTCGTCAATGATATGGATAGAAAAGTAACCTCAAAATATTTGTGATATGGATATGAAAAAAAAAAAGACAATAATAGAAAAATAAAAATAAAGAAAGAGTAAGAAGAAAGTGGAAAAACGAAGAACCATGAAAGTTTTAGATGAAAGATTCCCACGAATATTTTTTTCCTTTTTTTCTTTCTCTTTTTTTTTTTTTTTTAATCATTTTGAGGATAGATGAAAAAAGGAAGTGCAATAAAAAAAAGAACAGAGTTCTACTGAGCTGTTTTTCTTTTTCTTCTTTTTTATTATTATTATTATTATTATTATTATTATTATTATTATTATTATTATTATTATACGATGAGGACAAGACAGTCATCGCCTTGGGCACATTATATTATGTAAATAACGAGTTATTTTCGTTCGTCGTAGACGCGGAAACGTGACAGGTCCGTCTGGGACGATGTGTCTTTGGTATTGTGTAAGGTGTTAAATTGTACGAAGAGTAGAAAGAGAATAATGTAGATTGTAGAGATGTACGCGATGCAATTTTTTCACGTATTTATATATACTACATATGTATCTATCCGTCTATCTATGTATGTATACATAGTTCTACATCGTACATATAGACAAAGAGAGAAAGAGAGAGAGAGAGAGAGAGAGAGAGAGATGCATTTAGCAGTCCATTGCACGTCTTCTTCTTCTTCTTCTTTTTTTTTTTTTTATTTCCTTGTATACGCGTGTAATAGTCTTAGAATGAACGTGTCACATTCATTTAAATAAGGCGCCACTGACACAACTATGTTTCTCTCTCTCTTTTTTTCCCTTCCTTTCTCTTTCTTTTCTACTATTTTTTTTTCTCTCTCCTTTTTTTTTGTCTGTTTTTATTTTGTCTACATAGACTCACGTATACGTATATGAGACACGTATTGAATTGCGAAGAGGAAAATGAGCTACGTGTTGGCGCCACTTAATATAAAATATCCTACAACGTCGTTGAATTATTTCGACGTTCTGATTGTCAAATGGCATTCGATTTCTCCAATCTTAATATTTCCATCGATAATCGTCGAATTATATATTTATAATGATTATTATAAGAAAATTCATGTATACGACTACGTGCGTATTCTCTCGTATAAGATAGATTTATTAAATAAAATTATTATATGGATACATATAATTTTGATAATAATAATTATTAAATATATGTGTGCGTGTGAAATAAGAAGTAATAGGATAGGATAATTTTAATAAGAATATTAATATCCTTTCTATGAGAAACAATATGGCATGGAGGATGATGAGAATGCTACTTTTAATTCGATATTATTTTACACAATGATCGTAAACAGGAAACCGAGAAGGACGTTTCAAGGACCGATCTCGTGTTTTTCTACTAGAATGCAATGAATTTCAATCGAATAAATCGTAAGAGACCTCTCTCTCTCTCTCTTTCCAGAGCACGAGAATACTTTTCTGGAATTCGACTCCTTCGAAATATAATAATATACAACACGCGATTCGAATATATATATATATATATAAAATATAAAAAAAAAATAAAAAAACAACAACGACAAAAAAAAGAAAATTAAAAGCCGGCACCTTTTGTCGAAAGCGAATATCGTGCGGATAATCGCGTTTACGTGAGTCTCACGCATAAGACGAACAAAAATATGTCTGCTGAGAAGTAACACGATATTCGTCGAAAAATATTCAATCTTTTTAAATTCCTACAGGTATTTTTTTTTGTTTCTTATTACTATTATTTACTTTTCTTCTTTTTTTTACGAAAATTTCAACTTTCTCTCTCTCTCTCTCTCTCTATATATATATATATATATATATATATATATATATATATATATATATATATCGTTATTTTGCATTATTATTCTCGTGTGTCAATGTTAATTATTATGTAATTAATTTACATAACAATTTCGCATAAAATATCATTCTCACCTCGGTGTTAAAATTTCGATGCACCAGTAAGCTTGTCCGAATGGGTTGTGGTTTGGAAGATACGAAAATGAAATATATTTCGTGTGTTGTAAACGTCATAGTAAGCGAAAATTGAAAGGAATTCGGGTTAGACGCGAGCAAGTTTAATTAGCGAAAGCGTAAGCGACCGAGTCCGCGGGTCTCTCCGTTTAATTAATATAGAACTAGTTTCTCGTGGAATGCGATGAGAGAAAGATGTGACTCATGACTGGATAACGCACGATGATTATATATATATATATATATATAGGAAGAAGTACCGACAAATTTTTTCTCTATTCCAATAAGACAAGAGAAAAAAAAGTTCATCGTGTGAAATGAAAAAAGAAAGGAAAAATTCTTCTTGTTCTCGAAAAAAAATTAGGCTTCTCGAGATTAATAACCTCCATTTTGTTTCTCTTCGAAGAAAATAAAAAAAAAGCTGCATAACGCGTTCGTCATTTTTTTTATTTTTTTTTTTTAATGAATTAATCAAAATTTTTCACGAATTTTATTGATCCTCCATTAACTCGTGCATCTTCGAAGACACATACTCATGTATATATATATATATATATATATTGCTGTTTCGTTATTACGTCACAAAATTAATCGTAAGCTGGTATCACGGCATTGTAATTATAATATTATGACATAATAATACATGGAGAATTAATTATAAATTGAATTTATATCGCATATTGATATAATTATTACTTCATAGTAAAATCTATAATGAAATTTGTAATTTAACCATTCTAATCTGCTTTGAAATAACAAAGGCAATTAACGTTATCGTTTTATCTCCACCGAACCGAATTGATCTTGACTTTGAAAATTCACGGCCGTCATACACGGTTATCGATGCGATAAGAATAATAATGTAATAGTTTAGAAGAAAATACAATACAATTTTAACAATTATATGCATCGAGAAAATGAGAGAGTGAGAGTGAGAGTGAGAGAGAGAGAGATGGGGAGGATGACGTTTTGAAAATACATTTAATCTTCGAAATAAAGAACAGAGAAGCCATAAGAGGACAGGTGTGTGCTTAAGGGAACCTTCTAAACCGGCTGGTTGCACCTGCCGTTGAAATTCGTGAGATAAGAACATGTTTCAAGCGTTAGGACGTAGCAGAAGAGATATGCTTTCTAAAAGCAAAAAAAAAAAAAAAAAGAAACAAAACAAGGGAAAAGAAGAAAAAAAAAAATTCCAATTTCGGTGTAATAATCCAAATCGAATTAAAACAAAAAGGATAGGGAAATGGCAAGAAGAAAAGAGGAAAAATAGTTGAGACGGATAAAAATGACGTCTCAGTTATATTACAAAAAATAAACAATTCTGAAGCCCGTTAAGAAAGCGCTGATGTATCCTCCAGAAGAAAATTCTTTGGTGAGTAGTACAAGTGTCGTAAAAAAATGAAAAAAAAAAAAAAAATGAAAAGAAAAAAGAAAAAGAAAGAAAAAAATGTAGGCAAAGTAATAATAATCATGGGAAAATAATGTGGAAGGGGAGGAGGGTTGGGAGAGGGGGGAGGAAGGAAGGGAAGAAAGATTTATGCTCCCGTGACAGTTAGATGTGCCTCTTTAACAAACGTGTACGCGTGGAGAAACGATTACGGTTAGTCGTAAAAACGAGTTACCGGTACGTTTGCGATCTTCCCCTTCCCGTTCCCCTTCCTCCTCCTCTTCTACATCTTCCTTGACCTGTCTACTGGGTTATATATCGTTCTTTATATGTCCGAAACGGTATATTTGTATATTTCTCTGTTTTTATTTATTCTTTGTTTTGTTTATTTTCCCTTAAAAATCGACCTATTAGTCGATATTCGTTATTATTTGTCAGGATATAACTTTCATACGTTTATCTAAAAATATTGCGTCAAAGAGGTACGTCATTTAAAGAATATCGTGTAAAATATGTAACATTTAAAGAATATCTTGTAAAAATGTATCATTTAAAAGAATATCGTATAAAATATGTATCATTTAAAGAGTATCGTGTAAAAACGATCACTCGAGGATTATCCTGTAACGATTTCATTAATTTTCTTTTTTGTTCTATTTAAGAAATACTAATTTCAAACTGATATTTGAAAATTTTCTATGTAAACATTATTTACGTAATAGTACGTAAATAATTATTACGTACGATCTAAAGAATAGGATGTTAAAATGGCCGTTTGGAAAAATATCGTGTAAAAGTGGCATTTACAAAAAAAAAAAAAAGAAAAAAAAAAAAAGAAAGAAAGGAAGGAAGGAAGGAAGGAAAAAAATATGTAAAAATTGCATTTCAGAAATTAACAACGCGAAGGTGCGAAATAAAAATGACATCTAAATCTTCGTTATAATCAATTTTCAAAATTGATCCCATGTAATATCTAAAATACGAAAATTATTGATGACAATTGCGTTATCTATTTTCAATAAAGAAATCAAATAAAAATAAGCCTGTCCTTTCGTAAGATTATAGAAACAGTTGTATCGACGATATTCTTATCATCGACTATCTTCCGAGAGAGAGAGAGAGAGAGAGAGAGAGAGAGAGAGAGAGAGAGAGAGAGAGAGAGAGAGAGAGAGAGAGAGAGAGAGAGAGAGACAAAGAAAAGAAAAATACTGACTGGTTTAATGTGAACAACGATCGATAAGGATTTCTCACGAAATCTTTATCATGATTTATTTTAAGGTTTACGTTCGTTCCATTGCGAATCGGAGATTAACGGAAGACGATTATTGGTTCGTAACAAACAGAGACGTGAACTAATAAAACGTTATATTCGTAATGTGTACTAATATATTTTATCATTAATTATTACGAAAGGCAAACGCGGTGTAAAAAGATATATTTAAACATTTGTTCAAAGATTGAATAAATGTGTTTGGTGTCAGGACAAGAGAAGAAAAAAAAACAGAATTTCGAAATGCAAGAAATATATATATATATATATATATATATATATATATATATATATATATATATAGCAGATATAAATGCGTTGTACGTCATATGAATTCTTAATAAGCAATTAAAAAAAAAAAAGATGTATTTTATTTGTTCATCGTTGTTACAGTGGTTGTCAACTATTTCTTTTTTCTTCGTACCTACGAACACACTTCACATGGCTCTCTCTCTCTCTCTCTCTCTCTCTCTCTCTCTCTCTCTCAAATTACTTTACGATCTCTTTCTTAATAACTTCGACCGATTGAAAAATTAAATTAAAAAAAAAAGAAAAAAAAAGAAAGAAAGAAAAAGAAAATTAAGAAATGATCCAGATAATTCTGTGACACGCTGTAATATCCAATAATCGTTATAACTCTCGAACTTAATGGTGTCAGAAAAGTCATGCTTTTGATCACGCTAGATTTGATCGTAAAACGAAATAAGATACTTAAGTTGACGTCTGGTAGATAAGGAGGAAAGGGAAACGTAGAAACGAGAATCAGAAAAGAATCATTGAACGGAAATTAAAGGAAGAAGGTGAAATTGACAGAAAGAGGAGGAGAGAACGAGAAAGGAAAAGATAAAACGTACGCTCTCTCTCTCTTTCTATATATATATATATATATATATATATATATATATATATATATATTTCTTTCTTCGACGTGTCACTGTATCTGGTATATGACAGT
>OU426863.1:3155786-3170786 GCA_911387685.1 Dolichovespula media
AACAAATAAAGAGAAAAGAAAGCAGAAATAAAATCAATACAAAAAATAATTAAATTAAGAAAGTAAAAAAAAAAAAAAAGGAGCAGAAAAAAATTAAGTAAGTAAAAATAAAATATTATATAAAAGATTTAATAATGGTAACATATTCCTTTGTATTATACCGAAGGCTTTCGCGAACACGCTATACACTACCAACACGTGAACACCATCACCACTACCATCGTACCATCGTACCATCAAGACCATCACCATTACCATCACCATCACCCATCACTACCACCACCAGCTGAAATCCGATAGCACCATCTGTCGTACTATACACTCTCTACGCACCGGTTCTCGAAAGTTTCTCTTCAAGAGGAGAGAGACAGAGAGAGAGAGAGAGAGAGAGAGAGAGAGAGAGAGAGAGAGAGAGAGAGAGAGAGATAAAGAAAGAGAAGAAGGGAGAGGGAGAGAAAGAGAGAGAGACTTTCGATCCTCCTCCGGATTTAGCTGCAGGTGCGCCAGAAGAAGTTACAACCGCTCGTAAACGTTCCCCACGTGCAAATCCTTTTCGTCGAGTGAATTTCAAAGAGAACGCATAGCTTTCCTAAGGTTTACCTCTCTCTTTCTCTCTCTCTCTCTTTCTCTCTCGCTCTCTTTTATTTGCATTAACAATCGATTTTTGCGAGCGACATTCTCTCTCTTTCTTTCTATCTGTCTGTCTGTCTGTCTGTCTGTCTGTCTCTCTCTCTCTCTCTCTCTCTCTCTCTCTCTCTCTCTCTCTCTCTCTCTCTCTCTCTCTCTCTCATTTGCATTCACAATCGATTTTTGTTCCTTTTTCCCTTTTCTTCTTTCTTTTTTTTTGCAGGAACGACGCTCTTCTCTCTTTCTCTTTTCATATTTTTACATAATATCCCGATAAGAATTTTGCATTAATCAAGATCGTAAAAGGCCGTGGTGTAGGACAGCAGGTGATATCACGTAATCTCGAGACTCTCTCTCTCTCTCTCTCATTGAAATCACGCTTCGAAAAGAATTATGCGAATCGATTATTTTATCGGATAATTTCGGATACACATCGATTTTTCGCACGATTTATCATGCGCAGGTGTTACTAATTATAAATACACGACAGTAGGGATACAAGCGTATCGAATCTTGTTTACGTCTATATATATATATATATATATATATATATACACTCGTGATATAATCATACTTAAAAGGAAAAGAAAACAAAAGTACTCTTGTAGATAAAATGTCTGCAAAAATTAAATTAGCATGAAAATGTCTGGGATAAGTGTAAATGTTTCATTGGCTTTTAAAAGTGACCTAGAAATTTTTGATTTAACCTATATATATATATATAGGTTATATATCATATATAACAACGACTCGTTGTTATATATATATATATATAATAATATTAATATATTTATTATTATAATATCATCAATAATATTAATATATAATAATATTTATATTATAATTAATTATTATTAATATTATTATTATATATATATATATTTTTTTTTGTTTTTGATGCAGACAAAATATTTTGACGGATTTAAAAGAAGACAAAGACAACAATTAATATCGATTAAGAATAACCACCTGTAACGAAGATATTATACACGTTATATGAGAATGAAAATAACAATAGAAAAGGCAAAGTAATACGAACGTGTGGAGGAAATTGTACGTTCAACAAATCTCATTGTTAATTACCGTCATACGTAGGATCGATTAATGATGATGATGATGATGATGATGATGATGATGATGAAGAAGATTCATCGTTCGAAAAAAATTAACGATAAAAAAATTGACGCTTCGTTTTTGATTTTGGCGCGGTTTTTTAAACCACGTGTCTCTATTTCTATCTCTCTCTCTCTCTCTCTCTCTTTTCCTTTCACATACGTTTAACTAGTCAACAATGTTAGAACTACTCGATGAGTAATGCGTTCCTAGACCGACATTCTCTTTCCAAAGAGAAATATACAAAGAGAACAAACACATTCTCTCTTTGTAATAGGAACGAGTGAAATATCGATTCGAACTACTGTTACACACAGTGACTTTGTAAAGTGAACACGATTATTCTCGATTTTCTATTCTTCTTTTCCCTTCCCCCCCCCCCCACTCTTCCACCTCAACCACCAACGCCTCCAATCCCCCTTACATCCCGCTCTTTTGTAACCCATGAAACAGTTTATGAAATAATTCGTACAACGAAACGTGCCTTCGACGATTCATACATTTATTCTTGGATTGGATTTAACAGTTGGTCCATAGTTAATACAAATATTAATTTTTTATTTTTCTTTTTTTTCTAAATAATTAATTCGTAACAATTTTCTCGATTTGAACATACGAACATACGATATCGAGCTATAGATGCATATGTGTGAGTGTTCGCAATTAAATATATATTTATCGAAGACAAATTTAAAAAAAAAAAAAAAAAAAAAAGAAAAAAGTAAAAAAAGAAAAATAAATGGAAAAGAAAAATAAATACTAAAAGTTAATTAAGAACGATCGCATTGAGATGCGTGCGCTTTTTAAAATTTAACAATTTACAAATTCCATTTAATTTATAATTCACATCTACGAACGAAAGAAGAAACAAAAAAAAAAAAAAAAAAAAGAAAAAAGAAAAGAAAGATTTTTACGAGTATGAATTATTAAGAAAACGTAACGAGAAAATAAATTATCAATCACGGTGAGTTTTTTTTTCCGGGATGAAACTTTTCTTACAATTTTTTCTCCCCTCCCCCCCCTCTCTCTTTTTTTTTACGATCGGAGAACTTAATCGTATTTCCGAGAGGAAGACATTAGTCACTACGTACACACAAATACATATGTACATGTGTGTATTATACACGTTAACGTTGTTGTCTCTGGCTGTGTCGACACGTGTGTTCTCTCGATCACGTTTTTATTCGACACGTCATTAACATAGCATACGTGTATATAAATATACAGAATCCTACAATAATCCTACAATAAATGCTTTATTGATAAACCCAAGACGATTCGACGATAGAATTTATCATCGCAAACAATGCAATTTCTTATGTCATCTAATTTTAGCTAAATTTTTTTTTCGTATCTATTTCTCAGTTCGACAAAAACTTTGTTTTTATTCTCCTTAAATAATAATAACAATAATAATAATAATAATAATAATAATAATAATAATAATAATAATAATAATAATAATAATAAGCAGAGACCTGTCTTTTTTCTATGTAACAATTAATCAATGAAACATTTAATTCTATAAAATCCGTATTTATTTTCGTATTAAAAAAGAAAATGAAAAAGAAAAAGAAAAAACACTATACTAAATACAATTGTATCACAGGTATATGCAAATAAAGTACAACCTTTTTCGTTTTTAATGTATGAAACGTCAATTAATTCTATAACTGGAAGAAAGAGAAAGAGAGCGAGAGAGACAAAGAAGAAGAAAAAAAACGAGATATAAAAACGAAAAAATAAAAAAAAAAAAAAAAAAAAAGAAGAAAAAATAAATAAATAGAGATACACGTATACGCTTGTCGTTCATTCACGTTGAAGTAAAGACGATTGAAATGATTTTTACATTTCGATTGGAATAAATTTTCTCGGATAAACGTAGGAAAAAAAAATAATTGAATAACATTGGATCTATGATATGAAATATAAAGAAATATTATACGAGATCCTTGAAATATATTAATCCTCTATAAAAGACTTGGAACTGCAAACTCTATGGTGTACACACACACACACACACACACACATATATGGTGTGTAACTCCGTTATACTCGGTAATTGTCAGCGACGTTTCCTCGTTAGTATCAGCCGGTACTTGGCATTATCGTTATGCATATGCATGCACACGCGTACCAACCAACACAGGGATGCATTACTGGTTCTCACGACACAAGAAAGAAGGAGAAATAGAAGGAGAGGAAGAAAAAAGGAAGGAGAACTCTCTTTGCGTGACTCTGACACCAGTCTCAACACTGTTATAAAGCTTTTAATAAACGTTCGACGACGACGACGACGACGACGACGACGTCGACGTCGACGTCGACGACGACGACGATGATGACGACCGACGAGGACGAAGAGGACGTGCCGGTGAACTCTGAATGTACTTATTAATCCATTCAGAGGTACTACAAAAAGAAATCTTTCTCTAGTCTCATTTAGCTTCTTTCATAGACAGAGTCAACAGTTATTTCTCAATGACCGACTATAAAATGTTTAGGTAAGTGATTAGTCAGCTGGGAAGTGAGAATTATCGCTTATGTGAATGGGATTATTTTCTTTATTATCGAGTTTCTTTTCTTTCCTTTTCTATTCTCTTCTCTTCTCTTCTCTTCTCTCTTTTCTTCTTTTTTTCTAATAAGGAACATTAGATCAACTTTGATCGTGTCATTGATAAATATAAATACGTTTCCTTTTTTTCCTTTTTCCCTTTTTATTATCTCACTTCTTTTTTTTTTCTTTTCTCTCTCTCTCTCTCTCTCTCTCTCTCTCTTTTTTTTTAATTACTTCCGCATTAATTAAAAGTCTTGATTATCAATCCATCTTGATGTACCGTTTTATTAATCATTATGAACTCAATGGAGTATTATAATTTCGATCTTGTCGATAATTAAAGACAATTATTGTTATATACTTTTATTTTTGTTTAATTATTATTATTCGTTTCTTTTTTGTAATAATAAAAACGATTATTAATCAATTTTTCACATCTGTATTACATCATTTAAAAAAAAACAAAAAAAGAAAATGTATATATATATATATATATATATATATATATATATATATATATATATATTTCAAGACTAGCCATAATTCGTATAAATTCAATAAGATTTAAGAGCAACACACACACACACACACACACACACACACACGAGCACATTCCCACACACGCATTTTTTTTTTTTGAAACGATTAATGACTATTTCTCTTCTTCCCACGAGCTTAAAACGGCTCTCTTTTTAACTTGGACGTCTAAACGAGCTTCCTCGTGCTTATGCCTACGGAAGGAGTTATTTTTTATCATTCAACACATTGCAGCGAAAAAGAAGTAGAAGGGGGAGGAGGAGGAGATCGAGAAGAAGATGAAGATGAAGATGAAGAAGAAGAAGAAAAAGGAGAAGGGACTGGGCTTGAACACGCCATATGCGTGCTCCAAGAGGAACACGATGGAATAACATAAACATTTGTCGAAACCCTTCCTGATGCTTAATATAGAAACACCGGAGGTAGTAGGTGGACGTGATACAACACACATACACACATACATATGACACAGGCATAGAGATTCGAATAGACTTCGTCCTTTCGTTAATTTATATACAAAATATATTTATATGTTTTTTCTTTTTTTTTCTTTTTTAATCAGTTTAAATATCCCCAACAAATTTCGAATAAAATAATGACAATGAAAAAAAAAAAAAAGAAGAAGGAAACGAAAACAAAGAAAACAAGAAAGAAACGAAGAAATAAAAGGATCAAGGTCAAATAGAATTTAATCGGATAACCATCACCTATAAATAAATAAAAAAAGAAAAAAGAAATTAAGAAAGGAAAAAGAAAAATAGAGGAACTTTCGCCCGCATCATTCTTCTTCGTATTTTCATCGTAGAAAAAAAAAAAAAAAAAAGAAAAATAAAATAAAAGTGAAACTGCTATTCATTCGATCAGTATTATTAAGTATTCGTTCAATTCAGTAAATAATGAATCCCGATCGGTATTTATTGTATAATGAATTATCAATACGTGATACGAGCGATGCAAAAAAAGAACAAAAAGAAAAAAAAAAAAATTGATCAATACGATTAGTAATCCTGACGTTTGATTTCATTACACCGATCAAAATATATATTACTTTACAAAATAGTTCTTGTCAATTAATTAAAATATCAAATTGATGATTGAATTTATATAGAGAATTGTCCTCCGTTGCAATTTATCCCAGATTTTTCGTAAGATAATAATCGATTTAACGTCACATACATACATACATACATACATACATACATACATACATACATACATCGTATACCTACATTCATTCATTCATACATACATACATACATACATACATACAACATACAAAAATATGTACATACATTCATACATACACACATTTATACATTCTTACATTTATCATACATACGTACATTTATACATTCATACATACATTCATACATACATTCATACATACATACATACATACATATGTACATATGTACATACATTTATACATTCATACATACATACACACATTTATATATTCTTACATTTATATATACATACGTACATTTATACATACATACATACATACATACATACATACATACATACATTCTCTTTTTAAACGAACTATCAGTTAGAATTTCGAAATGTCAGGGAAATGAGGGTTTAACGGAATAGAAACACCCCAAACCCTGAGTGCGTTCGATGGCCTGCATACGAACGACGCGTGTCCCGCATGCGCGAGCAGATGCGGATTGAAGCGCACGTGCGCTCGCGCTTCGACGAAGTCGAGAGAGGAAAATCGTCGTACGGGAAACGAGGCAGAGAGAGGGGGGGAGGGGGAGCGGGGGATGAACAAAACGTATATAACGTACAACGTATGGAACGCTATAAGGGATTATTCCTGGCTACGTCGTAGTGGCGCATGCACCCTTCAGCTCGTGTAAACACGAAGCTTGCCGTTGAAAGAGGAAAAGAAGACGAGGAGAGGAGAGGGTAGAAGGGAAAAGAGAGAGAGAGAGAGAGAGAGAGAAGTTTGAATTAAAGACTCGTGTAAACGAAGAAAGAAGAAGGAAAGTTTCTTTCGACGATGAGACGGGTATGGGCGGTACAATTCATACGAATGAGATAAAAAGAGAAAGAGTTAGAAAGAATGAGAGAAAGAGAGAGAGAGAGAGAGAGAGAGAGAGAGAGAGAGAGAAATAATATATAATGGGGAGAAAGAGATAGAACGAGTATGTAATAAAGGGAAATAATGTGTTTATATAACGGAGAGATGAGGATGGAGAGAGAGAGAGAGAGAGAGAGAGAGAGAGAGAGAGAGAGAGAGAGAGAGAGTTAGTTTCCAATGATAAAAATTTTCAGATATCGACCCTTTGCAATTACGACGCCATTGTTTTCAATCTAAAATAACACTTTCAGTTTACTCAAATACGATACATAAATACATACATATCTATAATTAAATTAAGACAAATGGAATAATATTAAAACCGTAGTAATAACTATAATAATGCAGTAAATATTTATCAATCTTTCATTTTTATTAATATCATCTTCATTATCATCATCATCATCATCATCATCATCATCATCATCATCATCATCATCATCATCATCATCATCATCATCATCATCATCACCATTATTTTCCCTCACACAGTTAATAAGTTTAAAAACGAATACGAACGACGACTACGTCTTTTCTAACGATTCCTTCCCTCTTCTTCTTCTTCTTCTTCTTCATCTTCCTCTTCCTCTTCCTCTTCCTTTCTTTCTTTTAATATCTTTCTTCCTTTCGCGATACGACTCAATATAAAAAAGTTCCAAGATCCGTCGTTAACGTTGTAAAGTATTTCGAGAAAAATGATCGTTGGAACTGCGAAATCGCGGGAGAATGAATCTATAAGGCATGGAGAGGTTTGTTGTGACGTCGAAAAGAGGAGTTGCATCTCTCTCTCTCTCTCTCTCTCTCTCTCTCTCTCTCTCTCTCTCTCGCTCTCTCTCTCTCGTGCGTCTTCGTTCGTCGAAAGAAAGGAAGGTTCAAAGCGTTGGTAAACGTCGGAGAGAAAGGCAGATGTGGGTAAGTTAACGACCCGTTATCGCGCGAGCGCCGAGGCTGCGTCGCTGAAACTGGTTGCCTGCGATCGCGGCCACGAGAGAGAGAGAGAGAGAGAGAGAGAGAAATAGAGAGAGAAAGAGAAAAAGAGAGAGAGAGAGCAAAAGAAGAGAAAAGAAGAGAGAAGAGTAGAAAAGAGAAGAGGAGAAAAGATGAGTGGAAAGAGAAGAGAAGAGAAGAGAAGAGAAGAGAAGAGAAGAGGAGAGGAGAGGAGGAGAGGGGAAAGGGCACCGTGCACTTTAAGCGAGACGAAGAGGGCCGAGGGGAGACGAATCGCGAATCGTTGAGAGAGGAGAGGCCCGATCGACCGAGCGCGAGACACTCGGCACTCCTCTCTCTCTCTCTCTCTCTCTCTCTCTCTCTCTCTCTCTCTCTCTCTCTCTCTCTCTCTCTCTCTCTCTCTCTCGACGTTCTCCCGCAGGTGCAAGCAAAATCGAACGGCTGGCGGAGGCTGCGCGCTTACGCGTTTACCTGGACCACGCCGCGATACCCAAATTTATGCGTTTAAATTAGCCACTATGGCGATACGATTTTTCACCTGCTCGTGTGGCATCATCAAGTAAGTAAGTAAGTAAGTAAGTAAGTAAGTAAGTAAGTAAGTAAGTAAGTAAGGAGGGGGATAAAAAAATAATGAAAAACAGAAAGGGATGGGAACGAGTTTGGAGATCACTTGGTTTTTTTTTTGATCCTCTATATAATGTCACTTAATTTCGATGATAGAGTATGTATAAATATATAAATGTGTGTGTCTGTGTCTGTAAGGTATTTCTATCTTTTTTTTTTCATTTTTGGGACGAAGGATTGGGGGTGGATGGGGTAGATACCTATTTTATCTTCTCTCTCTCTCTCTCTCTCTCTCTCTCTCTCTCTCTCTCTCTCTCTCTCTCTCTCTCTCTCTCTCTCTCTCTCTCTCTCTCTCTCTCTCTCGTCAAAAGATTTCTTTTCTCGATGCACGGAATAATCATCGGTTTTTATCATAAGTTTCGTATTATAGGATATGTGTGTGTGTATATATATATATATATATATATATATATATATATATTTTTTTTTTTTCTTTTTAATTATTTTAACACGAAAATAAATGACGTCATATAAGATTAACGATAATCTTATCGATTTATTATCTTTCCTTTATTTTACGTTTTTGTTTCCTTGGATTGTCGAAGAGAGAGAGAGAGAGAGGGAGAGAGAGAGAGAGAGAGAGAGAGAGAGAGAATATCTCAATGTAACAAAAAATTTGAAATGATTTTTGTTTTCCTTTTTTTTTTTTTTTTTAACAAAATAGGATTATACGGTATGATTTATGGACGAATTCTTTTTTTTTCTTGTTCCCTTCTTTCGCTCTTTCCTCGCTCTCTTTTTTTCTTCTTTCTTAACAATTTTCTTCCCGTCGGAATTGCGGGGAGAAAAACAGATCGAGAACGTCGGTTATGTCTCATACACACACACACACACACACATAGCCACACACACACACACACACACACACACACACACACACACACACGCCTAACTATTGAAAGCAAAGCCCATTTTCACAGAACGGCGATTACCGCGCGTCATAGGGAATTTTATGGAGGTAATCTAATCGTAGCTTGTTTTACGTAAATACATATACATAAAGATATGTTTCAAATCGTCGATACAATTTCAACGTATCGACGAAATCGTAAAAAAAAAAAAAAAAAAGAAAAAGAAAGAAAGAAGAAACAATGATTTTCGTGGAATATTTCCAGGAGGAGTCCCACCCCCCCACTATCCAATTGTAAGACACTTGGAAAGTTTTCTACAAACGAAGACAGATAGAAATCTTCCAGAGAGAGAAATAGAGAGGGACAAAAAGTGAGAGAGAAAGAGAAATAGACAGACAGATAGATAGATAGAAAGAGACATACACACACACACACACACACACACACACACACACACACACACACACACACACACACTCACTCACACCCACCACACACGTATTCAAGTGTCGTTTCAAATCAATTTAGAGCCGAAAGAAAAATGTTTTCAACGTAAATGTCAATTCACAATTGTGACGAAACGAAATTGAAAAAGTAGGAGACACAACAAGGGGGGAGGAGGAAATATATATATATATATATATATATATATATATATATATTATATATATATATTTATACATATGAGCAAAAAAAAAGGGGGAGAGGAAGAGAATAAAAATTCTTTCGAATTATTGGATAGAGAAGAACGAGAAAAAATTGTGAACGTTGGTTGGTTGGTTGGTTGGTTGGTTGGTTGGTCCGACCAAGCAAAGGAATTTTCATCGAGCAGAGAAGGCTTTCTCCTCGCTTGAACAACAATTGCTTCCGTAGAAGTCTTGACCAAACGTTTTTAAATGCACGGCAGGTAGAGAAGAAGACTGCTATGCAAAATCGGAACAAATAAGAAATAAAAGGAAAAAGAGAGAGAGTGAGTGAGTGAGTGAGTGAGTGTGTATGCGTGAGAGAGAGAGATAAAGAGAGATAGAGATAGAGAGAAAAAGAGAGAAACGGTAAGATAGGTAGGTAGGTTGGTAGGTAGGTAGGTTGGTAGGTAGAAGCTGGGTAGGGTGGGTAGGTAGTAGGTAGGTAGTCAAGCAGAAGGTTAGCAAGCTTGCTGTGGCCACGCTATGAGCTCTCTTTCAACCAACCGAACCTCCTTCTTCATCTTCTTTTTCGTTTCCTTCTCTCTTTTTTTCCCCCATCCTCTCTTTACAATGATACAAAACGAAAGCACAAAGAGGGTTTGCATATTTCAAACCCTGGAACTAATCTTTACCTTGGTAAATCCTCCCCCCTTCCATCATATCAAACCATAAGTGGTTCGGACATTACTCGTTACACATTTTCATTCGTCTCTTTCGATCTAATTAATATATTAAACGTACCGAGATCATCTAAATTAATCTTTCACCATTACTTTCTTTTTCTCTTCTCTCTTTTTTTTTTTTGTTAATTTTTTAAAATGGATCCGTGCTTAATGCTCGCAGGATAAATTCAGGAAAACGTTCGGTGTTATCAACGATTGATTGCTTTCTTTCTTTCTCTCTTTCTATTTTTTTTTCTTTATTCTTTTTAAACGGAATAATCGATTGCAATTTCATCGAGTGATCTTTTTGTTTATATATATATATATATATATTTACGATATAGAACGGGGGAGACGTTATTCAATTTATTATTTATATCGTTCAACAATTCTCATGATCACAATGCGATATACCGTAAACTTTAATTCTCTCTCTTCCGTTTAGATCCGACCGAAAAAAAAAGAAAAGAAAAAGAAAAAAGGAAAAGAAAAGAAGGAACGATCGATTTAAAAGCGATCGAACGAATCCCGTTTCGGTTCCTTTTTCGTGAGACTAAATCGACCGTTGAGGTCCAGGGAACGCGGTGGTTGAACCATATACCATAAAAGGAAGGAGGAAGAGAGAGAGAGAGAGAGAGAGAGAGAGAGAGAGAGAGAGTGAGTGAGTGAGTGAGAGAGAGAGAGAGAGAGAGAAATCAAGATGGCGTAAAAGACTTGCACCCTAACGAGCAAATTTCGAAGGATAAATTTCGGCCAATGAGAAAAACGTTCGTACGCTTTTATCGTCCGAAGGAAAATCAATCCCCATGATGGAAATTCATGAGTAATTATAAAAGGGAGAAAAAAAGGAGGAAAAAAGAAAGAAGGGAAGGGAGATGAGAGCAAGACATAGACATACAGAGAAGGGGAGAGAGAGAGTGAGAGAAGACAAGAGGAGGGAAGGAGAACAGTTTTCGAACGATTAAAAAAAAAAAAAGGGGGAAGAGAAAGAAGGGTATAAGCTTTCCGGAGCTCGATGAAAAAGCTCGCGGTCCCGCGCGCAGTCCGCTATATCGATCGCTGCGCTACCCATTTTCAAAATGGCGCGAGGTGCACCACCGACTCGCTCGTCGAGATCGCTGAACTTTAAAATTTTACGTCCGAAAGAAAAGAGAAAAAGAAAAACAGAAAAGGAAACAAACCTCTAAGACGAGTACATTATCGTTTCTAAAAGAAAGAAGGAAAGAAACGAAAAAAAAAAAAAAGAAAGAAAGAAAAAACTAGAAACGCGAGCAGAACAATTTTTCCGACGAAACACCTCAAAGCAAAACTTAATCTCTCCCAATTTCTTTCTTTATCTTCTTATTATTTTCTTTTTTTTTTTAATTTTTACTTTTCTTTTTTTCTTTTTTACTCACCTCGAACGTCGGATCGTACTCTCTTAAAACGATCTCCCCCGAATTTGAAGGTCCTTAAAGGAGAGACTCAAGAATCTTCGAAAGAATAAGAACGGATTATTCTCTTTTTATTCTCTCTTTCTCTCTCTCTCTCTCTTTCCTTCCCTCTCCTATTTCCCTCGGTCCTCAAGAAAAACGAACGTAGTAATATAACACTGAATCAGCCACGAACTCCAGAGTTTATTTTGTGGTTAATCTTTTTTGTTTTGTTTATCTGCTTATCACTACGACGTGAACGTTGCAAAAACGAAATTGCAACGTATCGATGATCGAAACGACGACGACGACGACGACGACGACGACGACGACGATGAAGAAGAAGACACGGGGCGTCGACTTTTCGTTACTAAAACTCGACGATATTATTTCTCACAATAATTATATACCCATATACATATATATATATATAAATATATATATATATATGCGCGTGTGTGTGTGCGTGCGTATAGTATAGTATAGTATAGTATGTATGTATATATGTAAGTATGTATATATATATATATATATATATATTCTTATATACGTATAACTCTACGCGTGTAAATCGTTAATATACATGGAAAATTTAAAAAAAAAAAAAAGGTAAAATCGTAAACGTGTGCGGGATGATTCTCACGGTATATATATATATATATATATATATATATATATATATATATGTAGATATATATGTATATGTATATATATATATATACGGGAAAAAACTTGGCCTTCTTAGCGGGAGCGCGTTCGCGAACTCATCCACTTTGCTCGGTAACGCGCGACCGACTGCCGAGGAGGACTAGTGAAAAGACCGCTCAGGATTGGAGGGGATAGAGAGGAATAAAGGAGTGGGGATAGTGGAGATATAGGGAGAGTGGAAACGAGAGGGGAGAAAAGGGTGGGGAGGAGGGGTTCGACCGGCGTCCCTAGGTCTGTTCGTCTAGCCGACTCGACGGTGCGGTGCGTTACGGTGCGTTACGGTACGTTACGGTACGGTGCGGTGCGGTGCGGTGCGGTGCGAGTACGTCGCTCGTTCACTCACTCTTGCGACTGTCGCGTTCCGTGCCACCGTACTATCGCCTACTATCTATTTCTTTCTTTCTTTCTCTCTCTCTCTCTCTTTTTCTATCCAACTCTCTATTTATTTATCTTCGTTTTCGTTTTTCTTCGATTTTATTTGTGCGTGTGTGTGTATGCGTGTTTTCGTTTCTCTTTGTTTCTTTCTCTCTCTTTTTTCTCCCTTTTTTATTTGTTTATTTTTTTTAATTGTACGTAAAACTTATCACGAAGAAGCGTTTCGTCTTTGCTTTTTTTTTTTTTTAAATTTGTTTCTCCCTTTTTTCTTCGGTGTCCTCAACAAACCACCTTGCGCGCGTTTTAATTGATGGATACATACTCGGACGATTTTTATTTTACATAGATCGATTTATTTAATATTCTCTCTCTTTTTCTTTATGTTATAAGTGAAAAGAAAAGATGAAAAAGCGTCTGTCGAGAGACGTACGCATGGCTCCACGGATGGAGAAAGAATGAGGTACCTGCGAGGGCGAGGGGGAGGGTGGTATGAGGGGAGAGAGACGCCTCTCAGGGCCGTATACTTAGAATACGGTGTCACTAATAACCTCATTATTTTTCCTTCGTTTCTTTTCTTTTATTATTATTATTATTATTATTATTATTTTTATTATTATCATTATTTATCATCATCATCATTATTATAATTTTTATTATTATTATTTCTGTTAATTTCTTCGATGAATTTTTTTGCTAATATCACGTAGAAAACAAGCAATTCTCGGTCTTCAATAATTCTTTTTATTTACCCTTCGAACGAGGACGAAGTAAACGACGAGTCCAATCTTTTTAAACCAGCGAGTGCTTCTTCTTCTTTTTGTAAAAAAAAAAAAAAAAAAAGAAGAAAACGAGATCTTTTATTTTTTTTAATTTTTTTTTTTTTAATAAACGGAAATGATTTTTTTAATAATTCACCACTCAACAAAATTACAAAATTGTTATTGCCTCGTAATCTCACACTTGTTTGCGAAAGGAGTATGTGCCGATGGGATATTTGAGGTCACTTAAAAATTCAAAGAAAAAAAAAAGAGAGAGAGAAAAAAAGAGGAAAAAAGAAAGAAAGAAAGAAGACGGAAAGAGAGAGAGAGAGAGAGAGAGAGAGAGAGAGAGAGAGAGAGAGAGAGAAAGTAAAAGGGACGAAGGATAGAGAAAGAGGTGGGGCACCATAGCAAAGAAATTCGAAGCGCGCGAGGTGTTACCTAACTTCGGTGCATTCCTCTCATTCGCGGTCGCGGTCGGTTCTCTCGTATTAGTCACTATACAACATCGGGTGGGCAAAGGCGAAAGGAGGATTGTCTCGTCTTGGTTCGTTCGTAGCCTTCGATGTAATATATGTAACCTTCGATAACTTCCGGTCCAAAGAATACAACGTTACAACGTATGCCATGCGAAATATTAGAATTACTTCTTTTCTTTTCTTTTCTTTTCTTATCTTTTCTTTTCTCTCCTTCCAAATCCAACAAATAATAATATCTATCATCGCGCATTTTCATAATGTCCCTTGAGAAAATTCTGTCTTCTCGATACATCTTTTAGGGAACACGCACGTGCACACGTGCATGTGTGCATCATATGCATTCTTTTCTTTTTTAATTAATTAATTAATTAATCAATTTATTTATTTATTTATTTATTTATTTTTCTTTTATCGTCTCCACTCGCTTCGTCCGCTTCATCTTGCAAATATTATTCGAAAATTGTTCGAGCTGTGAAAGGGATCAGACCCAGAAAAAGAGGGGATAAAAAAAAAATATTTTATGTTAATTATCGTTACTATTTCGTTATTATTATTATTATTATTATTAATCGTT
>OU426863.1:3178286-3190786 GCA_911387685.1 Dolichovespula media
GGAGGGTGAATGAGGAGGAGGAGGAGGAGGAGGAGGAGGAGGGGGAGGAGGTAAAAAGAAATCTGTTCGCTGAAGCACGAAAGTAACTTTATAAACGGTCGTTTCCTCGACTCGTGTTCGAATGATTTCCCTCTGCTACTCGAATCGTGACTATCTTATGATCATCTCTTAATCGCCACGTCATAATCGAGCTTGATACTAATTATTCTCTCTTCGTGTATATCGACTTGTCCAACGAAGAAGAAGAAAAAGAAGAAGATGATGAAGAAGATGAAGAAGAAAAAGAAGATGATGATGAAGAAGATGAAGAAAAAGAAGATGAAGAAAAAGAAGAAGAAGTAGATAAAGAAAAATAAGAGGATAAAGAAGAAGAAGATGAAGAGGAAGAAGAGGAAGAGGAAGAAGAAAAAGATGAAGTGAAGAAGAAGAAGAAGAAGAAGAAAGTTCCTTCCTGACGTGAATTTACTATGAGAGTTCGATTCATGCTTTTCTCTCGAGTTCTCGAAGTAATAAAAAAGGAAGATACTCGAGAAGACTCATCGAAGGGTTCACTTTATCCTTCGGGACCTTTCAAAAAGCAATAAACGACTCGACCACACGAAAACGTTCAAAGAATAAACCTCCTCTGTGTGTGTGTGTGTGTGTGTGTGTGTGTGTATCTGTGTGTAGGTATGTCTCTGTGAGAGAACTCACGCTATTAAATACTTCAATATTTTTCACGCTTTCCTTCATAAATATACTTATCTGGTTGAGATACTATTATATCGTATTATACGCGGAGAAAAAAAAACAACAAAATAAAAGAAATGTGTTTTCGTGAAAAAAGAAAAAAAAGAAAAAAAAATCATTTACGTGTGTTGTAAGTGATATCGGTAACGATCCAAAAAATTTCCATAGAAAAACAAAATATGAATCGTATCCCTTGGAATTAATATATCGATATATAAAAGATGTGGAAACGAAATATAATCGAACAGTAGATTACTGTTTTGATATTATTAGGATTTATCGCATCGCATTAAAACATTTTTTGAAAATTTCTCAAAATTTCATTGGATTCCGAACGCAATGTCACTTCATCATGGTTATCTATTTATAGAATTATCTATGTCTGAAATTATCTATGTAAAGAAGCCAATAAATCTATCGCGTGATATACTATAAGTCCAGTCCATATATATATATATATATTTCATTCGTAAAGAGAAAGTGACCAGTTAAAGTTTCGTCAATTTTTACGAATAACATCTCTTACCCATTATGACCAAAGAGAAAACCATTTTATCTTTATAACAATACATATTATATATATATATGTTTTTTTAAATAAAATAAAATAAAAAAAAAAAAATAAAATAAAATAAATTGACATGAAAAAACGATCTACGCAGTTAAAATCTTACGTTTGGAAAATAGGAAGAATTAACGAGATAAAAGGAAAGAAAAATAATAAAAGAAAGAAAATAGAAAAAAAAAAAAAAAGAAGGAAGAGAATGGTTCCAATCAAAAATCTTGTCCCTATCTCGTTTCTCAAATTCCCCCTCTCCCCCCTCCTCACCACCCGATTGAAACCATTTTCACCATGGTTTAAGCGAGGCCATGGATTTCGTGGTGAATTGCAACGTTGTTCCGAAGTGTTACCGCTTTCGTATTGATTTCACGTTGGATGATTCATGGGGGTTCGTCCTCTATCTATCTCTCTCCATCTCTCTCTTACTACCCTTGTCGGCCACCCCCACAATATTCTAAGCGTGCGCGACCAACCCCCATGTCTCGAAGCTTATATCCCTGTGTTGCATGAGGAAAGGGACACATAGCTAGAAGGGAGACAGCGTACTGTGTTCAAGGTAAAAAGAGGAATAGCAAGGACGATGGGAGGGTGGAGAAACGGGGACGGGGAGAGAGGGATCGTGCCATCCATACAATCATAATCGACTATGGCTGACTCATTAAATTCGTTCGTGGACTTTCGGGAATTATCCCTCACCCTTTGTTCGTTGATATTACGACGACAACCAACCACCACAATACAAAATTAAAACGTAATTTCTCATCTTGCACGAATGTTATTTATATATGCTTTACGATGTCATTTCTTTTTTTCTTTTTCTTTAACAATGAAATTTCGATTCATTATACGAACAAACGAACAAACAACAATGCAATTGGATATTCGTTGACAAAGGTATGTACGAATAAACAAATGAATCGTGTGAACGACTAATTTCTCATTTCCTTTTGCTTTGGGTTTTTGATTTTTTCTTTTTTTTTTTCTTTTTTCGTTAAGAAAATATCAAATTTACGTAAATTCACTTTCGTACCTTAAAAATTTCCAAATCGTAATCGTAATCGTAATCGTAATCGAAATCGATGAAATACAATATTATTCTCTTCTCCGATTGATTTGGATTAATTGTAGGAGTAAAAGAGAGAGAGAAACAACGAAGAAAACGATAAGAAGAATCTCTGGAAGAAAGGAAGAAAGTAATTTTTGAGCAAATCTTCGAAACAAAAGATGTAAAAATTGATAACGATTAATCTTGCGAAGTAGATCTCTCTCCTTGTCCTTTCCCCTCACCCTCCGCTCCGCCCAATTCCTTTTGAATCCTCAGGAAGAATAAAAAGAGAAAGGAAAAAAACATTCTTACGGGCAATAAAGAGAAAGAATACGAGGAGGATTCTTTCTTTGCGAAGAAGACGGGAAATCTATTTTTACAATCCCGCGTGAGGTTGAAGTCGTTAACTCGCACGTTAACCCCTCGATGTGTTTCTTTCTCTATCTTTCTCTTTCTCTCTTTCTGTGTCTCTTTCTTTCCTTTCTCGACTTTTCTCTGCGTATATCAGAAATAGCGAACAAAGGTGTGGTCCTGGGGTGTCATGAATTTTTAACTCGGCCCTGAACGTCCATTATAACCAAAAGAATTTTTCGACGGTGCGTTAGATATTTTTCTCATGATATTATTATTATTATTATTATTATTATTATTATTATTATTATTATTATTATTTATTGTTTATTATTATTTTTTTTCTTTACAGACATATACGACGTCATATTGTGAATTTTTTCAATTTAAGAAATAGCTGTATTGATGTATTAATGTATGATTACGTTCAATATATATATATATATATATATATATTGTGTATGACTTCATAATACAAATTGGAAAAAAAATTTACAAATATTACATTCAATTCCTCTCCTTTTGTGTGTGTGTGTGTGTGTGTAAATTGTATTTTTATTTTTATACGTGTGCCGCCCTATAAATACAAAACGTATTCAGAAGATAGATCATATGTTAGATTAAATCTTATCAATATTATTCTTTTATTTTATGTCGTTTCTCTTTTTCACATACGTTCGTTATACGTGTCAATTATAAAAAATATATCATCATGAAAAAAGTGTCATCGTCATTGTGGATGTTTTATGGTAAATTTCTTACGTTCGAGCGTGACGTTTAATGTCTTTTTTCTTTTACTTCAAAAAAAAGAAAAAAAGAAAAAGAAAAAGAGAAAGAAAGAAAGAAAGAAAGGAACGTTAGAAAAAATTATTCGGTAGAGAGTGTATAGAGTGGTTATTATAGTTATGGCCGGTTAGATCTTGCGTAAAACTTGTTTTGCCTATCGAATAGAAGCTTGGCTTCGATTTTTGCGACTCCACCCTCTCCGCGTTCTCCCGAGATATCTTTGGGTTCTCCTGCACGATACAAAGGTATAAATAACGCCATCGAGTAATGTACAAACACACACACACACACACACACACACACACTCTCTCTCTCTCTCTCTCGTTCTCATTCTATCTCTCTATCCTCTTATTCGTGTCCTTGCCCGTATATTCTACGTAGGAGAATCGTGTTCGTGTGCACGCGCAAATCTACCAAGATAGGTCCCTTTTACACGAAGTTGATTGTCCGGCCTTGAATGTACGACCAGATGTGCCATCGTTGGCATAGTAAGTCCTACCTGCTTGCTCGCTTGTTCGTTTACTTTTTTATATATATATATATATATATATATATATATATATATATATATATATATATATGTGTGTACGCGTACGCGTACGTGTGTGTGTGTACCATCCTCTTAATTTTTTTTTCTTTTTTCTCTTTGCCCAAATCCAAGATTTTTATGTCACTTATTTAAATCGATTTTCTTCTTTCTACACATTGCGAGATTCTTTAACTTTTGGAGCAAAAGAGAGTTTTTGTAATAATGGGTTACCCCCCCCCTCCCGCCACCACCACCACCGGCAATGGAATCCCAGCAAATTTTTTGTTTTCAAATTCCTTTTATTTTTCTATATCTTTTAATTGGATAATCATCGTCCTTCAACGTGTCATACGAATATAATAGTACATTTAATGACATCGTTTTAATTAATAGTAACACTTCAACATTCGTTAATTCGTAAATTTTGAATATACGGGATAGGAGGAAAATACTTAATTTGATATTTAAAAATCAATTATCCCTTTTTACGAGGGATAAGGATTCGTAGGCAAGTTTTCTTTTTTCTTTTTTTCTTTTTTTTTTTTTTAGATCGTAAAACAACTACAAGCTTAGATATTCTCGAGAATGAGCAATTGATTTTCAAAGTCAATTAAAAACTTTTGTCCCTCCTCTCCTCCCCCCATTCCAGACACCCCTTAGGGTGTCCCGTTTGATATACACCCAATATAATATATGTATATTACTTTCGTGATAAGATGAACGACTTAAATTACAACACGAATTGAAGTTTGTGGGTTATCGCAAAACAAAAATTATACTTGTAAAATAACAAAAGGTGTATTTTTATTGAAGCCACGAAATTTATATCCGATCGAAAGATTTTTATTTTTTTATTTGTTTATCTATTTTTCTTTTTTTTCTTTTCCCCCCTTTAAATATCTCCAATTATCATCTCAAAGGATCAAGCGTATATTAGCGAAGGCGCGTTTTAAACGTTCTCTCCTTAACTCCTCGCAACTTTGAAGATGCTCTCGTCCTTTAATTTTACCGGCCAACTTAGAATAAGAATATAATAGCGATAAGGGACACGTTTATACGAGGATAATTTATCGTAAAGATTCCATCCCCTCCGACGGTGGATTTACGGCTCTTACCGATATAAATTTATCGAGTTATTCGAAGACGCAGTCTTTTCTCGGTAGTTAACGAGATCATAAGAATTTATGTGTTCCTTTGAAAACGTTTCGTCGCATGATGATATTTCGCCGATTATCCGTGATATTGAAAAGTTGCTGTGCAGATTTTATTATAAAACTACGAGCGAAAGAGGAAGAACGAAACGAACGAAAAAAGAAAGAGAGAAAAAAGAAAAAAACAGAAAAAAAAGAAAAACAAGAAGCAAAAAAGAAAAGGAAGAAAACAAAAACGAAACCTTAGTAATCAAACGACTGTATCAAATTCTACCTTATCAAATTATATTTACCATGTATGATTAAAACGAAAAAGGTAATGAAAAATTCTTCACGAATGAATCATGTCGAAGATAAATGAGGTATATAAAAAAAAAAAAAAAAAAAAAAAATGAAAAAAAAAGACAAGAAAAATAAAATAAATGAATGAATATGCAAGAAACGTGTTGCCGGAGAGAAAACGTCGAAAAAAAAAGAAAGAAAAAGGCATTTTTCTTAAACACACACACACACACACACACACACACCATTAAATACCAAACTACTTTTCAATTAAATTGAATGGACTTTTAATGGGCCATATATAATTAGATTAAATTACATGAATAATCGTCGAAATAAAAAGAAAAAAAAAAAGAAAAAGAAAGAAAGAAAGAAAAAATAAAACTATGTAGATACGATATAATATATAAAAGGTTCGCGTGGAGAATACTCGTCTATACGAGTTTTCCCCCTCCTTTGCGCCACCCTCTTTCCGCACCACCGCCCACCTCACCCCCTCCGCCCCCGACACCCGACACCCCCTTTACCTATTAACAGAGAACTCTCGTAATTAATTTCATTAAGGAATAGCACGTTGATTTAGGTGGTGGTATTACAAAATTAGTACGAGTATTCTCTCTCTCTCTCTCTCTCTCTCTCTCTCTCTCTCTCTCTCTCTCTCTCTCTCTCGTGTTCGACTCGAAACTCAACGATCGACACTCTACTACGTTGACTTTTGCGACGTTCTTTCCACTCTAAAACTAACTCTAAAGGCAAAACGCGATTTATTTAATCGGCAAACACGGTTTTATTTAAATTTAATTCGCTCAAACTCCCGACGGACGACATAATAACAAACTATAAACTTCGTTAAGGAGAAAATGAAAAATCCAAAAATAAAAATAAAAAAAAATAAAAGAAAGAGAGAGAGAGAGAGAGAGAGAGAGAAGGATAAAAAGAAAGAAAGAAAGAAAAATACAGGGAGAGAAAGAGAGAGAATAGAATAAAATGAAAATAAATACGTGATCGATCGATTCGATCGATCGGTACGATCGAACGATCGATCAAAAGCGAAATCCTTCGTTTCGTTTTGATATCCCAGTTCCGTAGATCTCTGGCTTCGGTATAACATTACGGAAAGGTGGACAGCGTGACGATGTGAAAAAGCAAACAAAGCCGCAGACCACGTGCTCTCGACCCTCCTCTACCGATTATTACCTTACGTGTTTAATTTAACAATGAAAATCGCTTCCGCTTCCATTCATTCTCTCTCTCTCTCTTTCTCTCTCTCTCTCTCTCTCTCTCTCTCTCTCTCTCTCTCTCTCTTTCTCTCTCACTCACTGTCTTTTTTGCTTGCTCACCTTTACGATAATATTAAAACTCCACACCCTGTACTTATTACACTCGTTAAGAATAACTTCAGTTACGTAATAAGAAAATTCGAAACACACATTTACGATAGAAATATACATATAATAAATGTGTGTCTCTCTGTGCCGTGTATTTGTGTTTCTGTTTCTGTTTATGTAATTTAAGGGTCGTGAAACGTACGAGGATAATTATTGTCTTCTTGGTACAAGAGTTATAGTGCGATTACGTTGCAAAAGATAATTTCAATATTTTACGAGCGCGCGTTCCTTCTTCTTGTGATCACGTGGGACGACGTTTCTACGAATAGGTAATAGAAAAAAAAAAAAAAAAATAAAGAAAAAAAAGAAAAAGGAAAAGGAAAGAAAAAACGGAAGCAAGAAAGGAAAAACTTTAGGACAATGAATTGGTAGGGAAGTTATTTTACGAGAAACTAACGATTTTTGATGTATCGCAACATAGAGTGCTGCTTTCTTTTCTTTTTGGGTTTGTTTGTTTGTTTGTTTGTTTGTTTGTTTTTTTTTTTTTTTTTTTTGAAAGAGAAAAGAAAATAAATTAGAGAAAAAGAAATCGATGCAATGTGTTTTTCGCAGAGATGATTTAAAATTATTTGATTGAAGGGAGTATAGTAATTTGTATCTTTTATTTCGTCGGATGAGATCATGATTAGTCTCTGAATGAGGGAAAAGAAGAAGAAGAAGAAGAAGAAGAAGAAGGAGAAAAAAAAAGACAGAAAGAAAAAAAAAACTCTATTGAGGGATAGAGAATGTTGGTAAAATTGAACTGAAATGAGATACGTGGTCCTACTACTACTACTACTCGATCATTTCGCGTTGGGTAATAGTATTAAATTAGAGTAAATTATACTTAACCCTTTGACTGTACTATCATTAATATGCAATAATGATATTACTATTATTATTATTATTATTATTATTATTATTATTATTATTATTATTATTACAAATAAAAAATTATTTTTCAACATGAAATTAATTGCAATTTGATTTAAAAGAAGAAAAATATTTAAACGTATACACAACGTATTATCTATTATAAAAAAAAGAGAGAGAGAGAGAGAGAGAGAGAGTAAGTATAGAAAATACATATATACAAAATACTAATAAAATGTATATTAAAATGTACATTATTATAATGAAGTATATAACTGCTTCGTTATTATAATAATAAAGTATAGTGATATATACCATCATTATAATAAAATATTATAAAAATTCAATAATATTATAGAGATATTATTATCATACTTTACACACACAGACGCATACGCACGCGCACGCGCACGCACACACAACACAAACATTTATTATCTTATATCATCATTCAAATATCACAAATAAATACGATTAACCACGATGTTCGATTTATTCGAAACGTTCAATGAGATATGAAAAATTAAATATAGACGAGAAGATAGAACAAAAAAAAAAAAAAAAAAGAAAAAGAATGGACAGGAAAAAAACGGAAAAAAAGAAGAAAAGAAAAATGAAAAATGAAAAAAGAAAAAAGAAAAAGAACAGAATTGTTCCGAAGATTAAGGAGATGGACGCGAATCAATTCTCAGTTAAAGTACAATGGCTTTAAGAGTAAGAAGCTCATCGTCAGCTTAACGTTGGAATTAAAGCCGATCCTCCAAGCTTCTCTCTCTCTCTCTCTCTCTCTCTCTCTCTCTCTCTCTCTCTCTCTCTCTCTCTCTCTCTCACACACACACACACACAAACGTACATACTCTCACTCTCTCTCTCTCTCTCTCTATCTCTTTTCATGAACAAGACACTAAACGTTGTATCCAAGTTAATTCGATATTTCCTGCTAAGATCTCTCACAGTGAGATCATCTAGCTACGACATTTCCTTCTTCTTCTTCTTATTTTTATTTTTATTTTTATTCCGTACTTCTATCTCGTAAAATTATCCTTGCTCTCTCTCTCTCTCTCTCTCCCTCTCTCCATTTATATCTATCTATTTGTCCGTCTATCTTTCTCCCACTTTCTTTCTAATATTACGAAGATTCTTTCGAAGGATACAGTCAAATTAACATGGCGACTAACTAACTACGAGGGTACCAATTTATATATATATATATATATATATATATATATATATATATATATATATATATGTGCCAGCAGGTATAAGCCAAACGATCGCGAAGATTCCAGGATAACCGGTTTCGACGACGTACATTTGTCGAAACGCCTTAATTACCAGGACCTCTCTCTTCTCTCCTCTTTTTCGTATTCCCTTTTTCCTCCTATCCTCGCGTGTCTCACTACTTCTCTAAACCATCCTCCAGATACGTGGCGCAACGCGCGCGTTGCTAAGAGTTCCCTCCATCCATCCACCTCCCTCCCTCTCCACCACCCTCCCAACCTCGTCGTCGTCGTTGTCGTCGTTGTCGTCGTAGTCGTCGTCGTAGTCGTCGTCGTCGTCGTCTCAGTGATTCTCATAATATTACAAATTCTTATTAGATTTCTTTCTCAAAAGTGCGCTCGAATAACGCGTCAAATATAAATACTATTCGTTTGAAATATACTAAACCATTATTTATTCATTATTTCATTTCGCCTGTATTGCCTTCACGTTTGTTATTTAATATTAACGATTCGAATTGATGTTGGAAATTATATGAAATCGTTTTAACTCGAGCAACGTCGATAAAACGTATATATATATATATATATATATATATATATATATATATGAGAGGGGAAGGGAAGAAAGATTTATACGAATTAATGGGGTAAATATTATAAAATGTATTACCTCATGTTTCGGCTTGACTCGGGTTAACAACGCGTCGATTGAAATTAATCAATTTCGTTCGATTCTCAATTATCAATTCGTCGATTATCGCAAAGAAATAAGGGAGGGAGCAATCAATATCGTTCGAATTTATAAATATTTGTTATAGACTCCTCTTCACCTTTCATTCATTCGTTTATTTTTTCCGTTTTCTTTTTTTTTTATATCCGATTTTCATACAAAAGAATTGATTTTAATGTTTCTTTTTTTTTTTTTTCTTTTTTTTCGATCGTATCGTTTCTCAAACATTGTATAAGAAAAAGAAGAATTAAAATAAATACGAAAGATAATTGCACAATAAAGGAAAACAATGAGATAATATGTAAGAAAAAAAGCGTCTAATCTCCGATCGTAGAGAGCAACGAAGTGGAGTCGAAATGAGATAAGATATAAAAACGAAAAATAAAAAAAAAAGGAAAAAGAAAGAGAGAGAAAAGAAGAACAAATTTTAAACCTTCCTTTCGCGGAATTAACACGCAACTAGAAATTCTCTCTCTCTCTCTCTCTCTCTCTCTCTCTCTCTCTGTGTGTGTGTGTGTGTGTGTGTGTGTGTGTACTATACTAACCTCTCTATACGCCCGTTTACAGTTCGCTTCTGACTCTATCTAAAATTCATTAGTTTCATGTCGCATCGCGTTTCATCTTGTAAATGCAATCGCCCAAAGAGAGGGTTTGCGATCTCGTACAAATAAACGAGAACGAACACGAAAACGAGATCGAAAGAGAGAGAGAGAGAGAGAGAGAGAGAGAGAGAAAATCATGGAAACATCGATACCACTACCTTTTCAAAGTAATTGCAGTAAATCGTATTTGGTTGATCAGATGTTTAAAACGTGATCATTCGTCTATAAAAAAACCACCACAATCGTAAACGCGATCATGAAATTAATCCAACGATATTATATAATATATCGCATGAAAACTACGATTATCCTAACTATACATAAACAACCACCTATGAAAACGTATAGAAAAGAAAAATAAATAAATAAACAAAGTAATTAATCAATTAATTGAAAAGGAAAATAATTCCCTTTGTAAAATAATCAATGACGATGACGAATCTTTAAGATGAAACGAAACGTCTTTTAAACCTTCGAAATCCAATTAAATGATATAAGACCGTACGGGGGGGGGGGGAAATGAAATAAAAAAAAAAAAAACAGAAAAGTAAACTAAAAAAATTCCACGACAATAGTAAAGAGATTCGAAACTATCGTAAATGTTTGAGAATGTCTCTTCGTAGTTGAACCTGGAGAGAAATAGAAATGGAAATAGACTGAGTTAAAGAAAGAGATTAGAGGGAGAAGAGAAAAGAAGAGAATAGAAAGGATCGAAATCGTTCGATCGATCGATCGATCCCGTTCGTTCGTCTAGACTCGTACGAACGCGAGTATTTGATCGACCAGATCCTTGTCGTTACACCCTCGAAGCGTTGAGGTAATATATTTTGCTTTCCACCAACGATCAAGGAAACTAATACAGTATGAAGTATGTATATGTATGTACGTGTGTATATATATATATATATATATATATATATATATATATATATATATATATATATATACATACGTAATATATGTAGGCATGTATATATCCAATATAAATGTGTGTGTGTAATGTAAAATATGTATGTATATACGTAATGTATGTAATATATGTTAAGGTTCACCGTTTCTCGTTTATCGTCTATCTCTCTGTCTCTCCTTTTCTCTTTTTAGTCTTATACGTAGAGAGGAGAGTAAATCGTCTGTCTCGCTTGCTCGCACACGATCGATTCTATGGTTCATGTAGAAAACGGTTCCGCCCTCTCTCGACATCTTTACCTCTCCCACTTTTCCCTCCTCTTAATTTTTTTTTTCATTCTCTCTTTCCTTCCCTCTTTCTTTCTTTCTATCTTTCGTTCGTTCGTTCGTTCGTTCATTCTTTCTTTCTTTCGTTCTATCTTCCATCCCATTTCTGTTCCCTCCTTCAACTCGTCCCTCTTTGCGAGTCTATATATCTATCTATCTCCCTTTCTCTATTCACGCTTACTAACTGAGAAACGAGAGGAGATTATTGGGACCGTTGTGAGTCAGCCTAATAGCGCGGCACGTTATGGAATAGTTCGACGTTTCAACAGAGAAAGGAAACACTCTAATCCGTTCGATTCTAGCTCAATCCAATACAGTAATCTCGTTCACTAGGTTGCTCTCTATGTCAATCCTTTCTTTTTCTGTTTTTTTTTTTTATTTATTTATTTATTTATTTAATTATTTTTTTTATTTTTTTAAATATTTTTTATTATCTTTTCATTCCTTATTTATACGTATATCATAGTATATATATATATATATATATATATATATATATATATATATATATATATACTATAAAAGAAAGGGAAGGATTATTGTAATAAATTATGGTAACGTATATTGCTATAATAAAGTGCATATATACACACACACACACACACACTTTATTGGTATAATCCGGTTAATAAATTTATTAGACAGAAAAAGAAATATATATATATATATATATATATATATATATATATATATATATATATATATATATATATATATATATATATATATATATATATATATATATAGATAGATAGATAGATAGATAGATAGATAGATAGATAGATAGATAGATAGATAGATAGAGTGTATATTTTATTATCGTATAATAAACCTATGTTATACTTTATTATTAATATATTTAGTATTAGAGCATTACTGGTCTATTTTATCGTAGATAATAATACTGATACGAACACACCAATACCATTACTATAATAAAATAATTATATGAATGATCATGAAAATACTAATATTATTATTATTATTATTTTTGATCATGAAAATAATAATATTATTATTATTATTATTATTTTCAC
>OU426863.1:3195786-3198286 GCA_911387685.1 Dolichovespula media
GATAGTATAGGGGTGAATGGACTCGAGTAAATATGATTAATAAAGATATCGATCGACAATGATCTAATAATTATCCCAATGGTTAAAACGATATATAATGGTTTTTAAAATCGATATCTTTCGAAAAGGAGAAAGGATATTTCTTTTCCAACAATTTCTTCTTCTTCTTTCTTTTTTATTTAGTTTTCTTTTCAATCAGCCACTTTTAATTGTTTTTTTTTTTTTTTTTTTTTTTTTTTTTTTTTTTTTTTTTTTTTTTTTTTTTTCTATTAAATATATCTTTCATATTGCGAGAACCTTGTGTTTCTTGTCTAAACGATCATTAAAAAAACGTTGAAAGATAGATCGATCGTCAATTGGCCAACGTTAAATTACGGGATACACGAGTGATAGTGGTAATTAATTTTGTGTGGAGTAAGAGATAAAAATAACAAACAAATGGATAAATAAATAAATAAATAAAATAGTTATTGTGGATACGCAGTTATCAATTTTTAATTATTCTTATCTTCGTTTTTATCTTCGTTAAGCAAAAATAATGAAAATAACGAAGATAAATGAAATCAATGAAAATGAACAAATTATATTCTATTCGAATGAATATCAATTCAAATTTCTTTGGATTGGTTTTTTAGTGTCGCTTGTAAAAAAGAAAAAAATGCGAAAAAAATAGAAAGAGAGAGAGAGAGAGAGAGAGAGAGAGAGAGAGAGAGGTGGGGGAGGGATGGGGAGAATCTTTTTAGCCGGTAGCTCCTTTACACGAAGAATACTCCTTTTCTTATCTCTTAGTAAATATTTGCCGACCCAAATGGAACGTAATAAAGTATTTGGATAAAAGCCCTCCCTTTGGTTAGCCGAGAGTGTCTTTCTATCGCCTTGAACGTGTACATTCTTTTCAAGAAGCTACTAGATATAATGCATTGTAAGATTTATCACAGTTTACGGTTCAGGAAGTTCGTACATACATATGTATTTGTGTGCGTGTCTATTTTTGATAATACATTATACTTAAAAAAAAATATATACATACATACATACATATATATACACAGCATACGTACACATACATACACACATGTATGTAGATATGAATAGAAATCCTATATCAAATATAATAAACTAAAATTTTCAATAAATATTTCGAGCATGCATTCGTTAAGAAATATGTTCAAAAAATTGAATAAAATTGAATAATATTATTTTGTAAACGATAATAATTGTTAAGATAGATGGAGAGAGAGAGAGAGAGAGAGAGAGAGAGAGAGAGAGAGAGAGAGAGAGAGAGAGAATGAGAGAGAATGAGAGAGAATGAGAGCATGATCCAAGTTTGTTCTCTCGATAAGATCTTTATTTACGTGAAATAACCTTACGCTTAGGGCTCCTGAACCTTTTATATTATCATATATATATGGATGTTAAATAAAAATCAGTTAGACGATTTCAATTGTCCCTTCAGGGTCACTCTTTCCATTGACTGACGTAGCAAATATGTATGTATATAATGTATATATATATATATATATGTACGTATATAATAAATGTCTCGTCCTTCCATCCTTTTTCATTTCATTTCTTTCCTTCTCTTCTCTTTTCTTTTCTTTTTTTTTTTTTTTCTTTGGTTCGGAATAGAATAATATAGTAACACGTGTCGAACCAATGCATCAGGGAAAAACAAATAAGGGTCTGTGAAATGCCCGCCATGGCTTTTCCAACGTACCCATTGATGGGACCCTTTTGCGATAAACCCGAACCGAATTATAGCTATATATCTTTCCCATGCTGTCGTTACGTCTCTTTCTCACTTATTCCATTCTATCACGAAGAGAAACATTCGTCTCGTAGATAAGATCTTCCAGATTAAAATCTTCTTCTTCTTCTTCTTGGATGTCTTACATATGGAGCATATTGATTATACATGTTAACATATATATATTTATATTCTACATATATATATATACGCATATATATATATACATATACACATTTATACATACATACATACATTCATACATATATATATATATATATATATATATATATATATATATCATATAGATATATATCATATTCTAATATGACAGACAGAAAGAGAAAGAAATACGTATTGGCATTTTTCATAGAATAAACATTGGAAAATAAATCTTGTATAAAATAAAAAAACAAAAATCGTACTCATATATGTACATATATTCCAGAATATATATATATATATATATATATTTCATACTTTAGTAAATTTCTCTTTACAATCTCCAACATTTTATTCTTATACTTTTGTATTATCTTTATAATTTTCTATATTCCTTTTTTTCCCCTAATCATTTAATAATACAATCCTTCAAGTTTTATCCAACGATTTATATATGCAATGACATATCAGACTACTAGTTTATACGTTACGCATATATACGTACGCACACAGTAACCCTCGCATAATATATTTGTTTCTTTCATTTTTCTTCCTTCATAAAAGAAAATTATTTCTATATACGTACACACT
>OU426863.1:3203286-3248286 GCA_911387685.1 Dolichovespula media
TATATTCGTTCTCTATCGTACAGTGGCGAGCGACTTCCTTCTTCACCGTAAAAATCTCTAAAGCAAAGCTTCTCTATGATCTAACAAACGATCTGAACAAAAAATTAGCTTCGAAAAGTTTAGAAGAGGATTGATCGAAGGTGTTTTCTTTTCCCTTTTTTTTTGTTTTTTTTTTTTCCCCCTATATACGTTTGTATCATTTCGATTTGTCGTTCCCCTCTTTGATTCTCCCTCGAAGTCTCAATATTCGTTCGTTCTTTCATTCAATGATTCACGGCGCCGTACTTTCTCGGAACTTTCGGAAAGGTAAACGCGAAACGACGACGCAACAACGTCCCCGATCATTATAAACGCGTACACGCGTTAAAGAAATTTTCGACACCCTGTATAACTCTAAGTAATCTTACGAAACGATCGAACGATCTCGCACACAGAAGGTCGATCCTGATAGGCCGAGCAAAGAGGAGGGGGAGGGGGGAAGGCCAGGAGGAATCCTGTGTGGACTGTATCGAAAGAGCGAGCGAGCGACCGACCGAAAGAGAGAGAGAGAGAGAGAGAGAGAGAGAGAGAGAGAGAGAGAGAGAGAACTCAGAGAAGAGTGAAGGAAGAGGATAGAACTCGACCGCTTTTGATCCGAGGAATTAGCACGCCTGTCGACCCTGAGAGAGACGACGTTAGCCCGTGATTCGAGATTACAAGGAGGACGTTCTACGTCGTCACGGTTCGTTCGTGCCTGTATTACTATTGTGACGAGTGTCCGTCGCGTTTTCAACAAGATCCCTACGCTTTCATACCCTTTAGAAATGAAATCTTTCCAGTGATCGTTTAAAACGTCTCTCGCCAGAATGTCCTTTTCTTTTATTTTTATTAAATTCAACTGTCGGGCGATAATTTTTGAGTATTTTTTTTCTTTTACTCTTTCCCCCATTCACGTTTCTTCCCCCCCCCCCTCCCCACGCTTCATTTTGTTCTTCTTACTTTGTTTCGCTTCGTTTTGCTTTTTTATATTCTTCCATAGGTTTTCGAAACTTTTTTATTTATTTTTTTATTTTTTTTTTTTTTCGAACGGATCAATACTATATCAATATTGAAGTAATCCTACAACATTCATAGATATACGCGTGTATGTAATAGAAAAATGATATTATTATAATTTTTGAAATTATATCATATTTAAAATTTTCATCAGACTCTCGTGAGGATTAATAATTTGATAAGAAAAATCACTATATATATATATATATATATATATATATATATATATATATATATATATTCAATTAATAACTCAAATATATTAATAAAATTCAATCTTATTTTTGATAAATTAAACGAAGTTATTTAACATCGTGTAACTATCAAAGAACTTTCTTTTTTATTTATTTATTTATTTTTTTTAATTATATAACAAATATATTATCAAATACAAACAACATCGGACAGAATTTTAGTTTCATTAATTCAAGGAATATTTAGAAATAATGTTTCCAAAACATCCTTCGCATAGTTTAACCCAACGCGTTTTAATTTATCGTTTCGAATTTTATATATACAATATACAATATATATATATATATATATATATATATATATATAATTATTGTTAATTCTCTATCCTTTAGTATTTTGACGAAAATCCAAAAACAAATTTGGCGGCCAAGAGTTAATTAACTCGCTCATGTCAAATAGAACTAAAGCTTTCAAGTTATTCACTCTTTGATACAAACACGTTTATATCCTCTCCGAGCTTTATTATTACGTTTATTTCGAATAACGATAGAGAGACGGAAATGTTGGAACTGAACTAATCGATTAAACGACTATGTACGGCTTTGTACACGTAACGTTACTACTATCCATTGCAACCACCACTACTCTATCTACCATCTAATATCTAATACTACTACCATTACTACCACTAACGGAAATAACGTTGCCCGTCAAACGCATCCGGACATCGGGTTGATGTCCTATTCGTCTTGATCGTTTCGAAGGAATTACTATGATACTTTCGAAAAGTATTATGTTTCGAATCAATTTTATATATTCACTTATGTAACGTAATTAATTGTTCCATTTTAATCCACGATTTAAATTTTCAAACAAACATTTTCAAAGTTACATTAAAAATTGTTATAATTTTTTCTTCGTATTTATTTATTGATTTTTTTCTTTGTTTTCATCCTTTTTGCAAAGTCCCAATGAAAATCTAAATTATTGTATGCGTTGTTTATTAAAATAATTAATAAGTTGTAATCCAATCACGTTCATTAATCGGATTTTAAAGTACGATGGTTAATATATATATATATATATATATATATATACATATATAAAAATAATAAATATAAATAAAATAATATAATTTAATTATATAATTTAATATATATATTATATAATATATATATATATATAATTAATATAATAATATTCGACAAGATGTTTCTTCTTGATCTCCATTACGATATATGATTAAACGATATTCGTTCGAGTGAAACAAATGGAAAGATATTGACATAATAAACATAATGATATTTGGCAAATCATTCTCCCCTCGATCTATGTATTACGATTTATTTCGTTCGATTGAAATAAAATAATTAAATGAATCATCGTTTCTTTATCTCAATTATGATCTACGATCAAACGATATTCTCGTTGATACGAATAAATCGAAAAAAAAAAGAAAGAAAGAAATTAATACGTAAAATATAATAATATTCGACAAATTGTTTCCTCTTCATCTAAATTATGATCTACGATTGAACGATATTCTCGTTGAGGCGAATAAATCAAATGGTGGTGGGGGGGGGGGATATATTTGATATAATAACGTTTTCATTACTTCGATCGAAATGATGAACTATGAGATTGAACGAGACACAGACACACTCGTACGCGCGAGCGTCAATATATGAACTTTTTGATCCTTAAACATTAATAAATCTTATAATACCGTATAAGACATTGTTAAAAACAATATATATATATATATATATATAAATATTAAACATATTTATATAATAAAAAAAAAATAAAGTATATGTACATACGTGAAGATATATTCAAAGAGAAGGTAAGTATTATATATACATACGTGAATAAAAAAAGAAGGAAATAATAAACGACAACAACGAATGAACGAATGAACGAATGAACGAATGAACGAAAGAACGAAAGAAGGAATGAACGAAGGAATGAACGGAGTAATAAACGAAGGAATGAACGAAAGAACGAAAGTATGGAACGGGGGAATGAACGAATGAACGAATAAACGAATGAACGAAGGAATGGAACGGGGGAATGAACGAAGGAACGGAAAGGTGGAATGAACGAAAGAATTGAAAGGAGGAATGAACGAAGGAATGGAACGAAGGAATGGAAAGGGGGGGGGAAGGAACGAATGAACGAACGACGAGAGGAATACACAAGAGGAAAAAACATCGGAGAAGTGCTCGTTTTGTTCGTCAACGGTAACATCGTTGTAACACGAGAAGATATTGTCCACTTGACAACGGAGTCGCCGCCTGGAAGAGAATCACTCTTGGTGCACGTGATGATGATGATGTCCGATACCGGTCAGAAAACATTCATAACGTTCTCCTAACGCTTCTTAACGCATTTATCTTTATAATACGACGATATCAATCAATCCTACGAAATATTTACGATCGTAAGAAAAAGAAAACGAGAGAAAAAAAAACGCAGCGAACAAAAACAAACAAACAAACAAACAAAAAAGAAAAGATCAATTAAACAATCATATTAACGATTTGACCAATGTTACCGATCTATTATCTACCGACGATGATCTGTAAAAAATTTTTGTGCCCGTTGATCCCTTTTCGTCCTTGAAATTCCATTCCTGAGTTTAGAAGGATCGACTTTAATAGTTTCGTAATACTTTCCAGGTAAAAAAGAAGAAAGAGGGGGAGGGGAAAAGAAAAAAGATAAAAAGAAGACGACTATGAACAAAAAAAAATAGGATTAGGAAAAGGAGGAGGATGAGGGACGGAGGAAGGAAAAGGAGGGGGGAGGGAGAAGAGACAGAAGGAATGAGGGAGAGTGTCAAAATACACAACGAGAGAGAGAGAGAGAGAGAGAGAGAGAGAGAGAGAGAGAGAGAAATTTAAATAAAGGACAAAAGAAAAAACAAAAAAGACAAATAAGAAAACAAAAAAAAGAGACAGAGAGAAAGAGAAGAGATAAGGATAGAAAAGAATATAAAAAGAAACAGAGAGAGAGAGAGAGAGAAGAGATAATAAAAGATCTGTCTAAAGGAAAAATATGTTTTTCGAAGGAGTTTAAAAGGGATAGAGATAGAGATAGAGGTTGAGATGGAGAGAGAGAGAGAGAGAGAGAGAGAGAGAGGAAGAGGTCCGTTCCTGTCCTCGTCGGACGTTTAATTTCAGGCAGAAGACCATGCTGAGTTCGCAACATCTCTGGCGTATTTAACAATGAGAAGAGAAAGAAGAAGAAGAAGAAGAAGAAGAAGAAGAAGAAGAAGAAGAAGAAGAAGACGTAGAAGATGAAGAAGAAAAAGAAGGAGAAGAGAGGACCTTGGAAAGAAGATGGCCCGCGACCAACTCGGAACCAGTTCTCGCGCCTTAAACGGGTGGTTCTCACGGACGTTTTAGTTCGAACCCTTCTTCGTAGTTATGCATATATCTTTTCTCTTCGATCTAATCGTTCTCTCTCTCTCTCTCTCTCTCTCTCTCTCTCTCTCTCTCTCTCTCTCTCTCTCTCTCTCTCTTTTTCTTCCTTTCTTCGTACATATCGATCGAGAGAACAACCACTGACGAAACGTTCCTGCTTTTCACGAGATACACCAATATATATATATATATATATATATATATATATATATATATATATATATATATATATATAATTTTGCAAAAATACATGCATACGTATAACATAAACAGAGCTTATCTATTTGCGATATATCGAATTAAAAAATTCGAGACATTCGTGTATTTTCTAATCTCTCTTCTTCTTTAAAATTCAACTCGCAATCTTCGTTCTCAACGCGGTAATTAAACATATAACATATTTCTTTCGATGATAGATATAACTTCATTTTTTGCGAGTAAATTTTTCCTTCTCTCCTTTTTTCGTTTTTCTCTTTAAGGAATAAATAAATGCAAAAAAAAAAAAAAAAGGAAGATATTAAAATGTACCCACGATAAGAAATGTTATTTATATTGGAACGCGAGGAATTCATCGATAAATTTTCTATGATAGATAAACGTCTAGTGTTAGCCTATAATATAATGATAATGAAATATTAAAGACACGTCTTCTTACTTTTTTTTTTTTTTGTAGGTTCGACTAAACATCAGTGAATCATTTTAATGAATCATTTTGTCGTATTGTCGGCGGTTATCAGTGAGCAACATATAAAATATAATCCTACGAGATCCTACGGAATGAGATTCATTAAATGCAATTATTTTCCGTAGTCTCGGGGAAATGAGAATATTAGTATTTGAAATTGGCCCCATAAATCCATAGAAATTGAAACGTTCCCTCAATTTCCTTTAAAATTTCTTCTCTTTATAATTACATATTATTTCTAACGGTTAAATATTGTCTTAACGGATTGCATCTGATAAAATGTTCCCTCTCGTAAATCGAATTTACGTCTAATATAAACATACGCGTTTTATATTTCCTGAAACTAATAAAACAATTAAATTAAAACTATCTAATTATATATATATATATATATATATATATATATATATATATGTAAAGAAATAAAACTTATAATAAAAATAATAAGAACTGTATCAGAACAAAATAATATTGTGAAACATCGTATTATAAATTATATAAATAAAATAATATCACGAAAATATGTTTCTTTTCTTTTTCATTTTTTTTAAAAGAAATATATATATATATATATGAATATGTATATCTATAGACGGACACAATTGTTCGATAATTTGTATAAAATGTGAAACACTTTCGATATCGATACCGATACCGATACCGATCTCGATCTCGATCTCGATCTCGATCTCAATCTCGATCGATCAACAATTTTTCCGAAGTAAAGAACGAATTCGTTCGCGGTTAAGTGGAAAGAAACGTGCTCGAGTTAGCGCAACCATTTCGATGTACTTTTTCTCGGCTTACACTAGATCCCGTTAGACGATCTTAACAGTGCAACAACAGTACGGTGCTGCTAGCTCGAGCGTTGAAAAGGAGGAACGCAACGACAAAGCGTATCGAGTCGAGGTCGACAGCCTTTCGATTATCTCGAAAGATTTTGAACATAAGGGGGAAAAAAACAAAAAAAAATTAAAAAACAAAAAAAAATTAAAAAAAAAATAAATAAATGAATAAGCTCAAGAAAATCGAAATATTTCTAATTATATATATATATATATATATATATATATATATATATATATATATATCCCATTACTGTCATCGAAATATTACAGATCTAACGAACAAACAAATTTTCAACAATTCTCCGTCAAAGTCTATTTCATCAAAATTATTTAGAAATAAAAAAATAATTATATACGCGCGTGCGCGCGATGTACGTATGTGTACACAAATAAAACGGATCAAATTTTTTTGGTATGAAAATCTATCGTATTAAATATTTTTTGTTTTTCTCTTTTTTTTCTTTTTCCTTTTCAAACATCATATATGAGCCAACAATGATAATATCATACATACGAGGGCTTTTAAGAGTTTATGGTAATACGAAAAATATATGGAAACTGTACAAGTATAATAAAGAGCTTAACGAAGAAGCAAAAGTGATAATTAATACCACGGGGGCAGGCCGCGTTCGGCACATTTTCATTTTTTTTTCTTTTTTACTTTTTTTTCGACCACATCCTACCACGAGCTAGGTCTTCGTCCGGTTTTTCCCTCTTTCTCTCTCTCTTTTTTATTTGTTTTTTTTTTCACAACTTCCGCTCTCGGTGTGTCCAACGGGAGCAGATTTTTTTGTGGCTTCCATTCTCGCACAAAAGGCTACCCTTTCGTACTATTTTACACGGAGTGCTTGTTTCATCGATTCCTTGCCGATATTTTCATCATCTCTCCGATTAAAAACCCAACACACACACACACACAAAGATACAACAAGTAACATACACATATCGAAAAGTTTAATCCATTGAATGAAATTGATATATTTGTTTTTATTTTATTTTATTTTTTTTTTTTTTAATTCGGAAGCTCTCATCAAAATTGAAAAGCATTTCTCTCTACTGCATTCAGTTTCTATATTCAAATCGAATTTATTAAATCTGTTGAAGAGAAATTCAATGCTAGCAGCAGCGAGCCAAAAGAATTTGTTGCTGAGCCAAAAGTGTCTCCGAGTAATTTAAAAATAATAAATAACTAAATAAACCAATTAATAAATTACTCCTTTTCCGAGACTTTTTAGGCATGTAGTTTTGAAAATTTGAGATAGAAAAAACAAAACGAAAGAAAAAGAAAATAGCCTAAATATAATCTAGCCTCGAAGAAGGATCGAATTCTTGTTTAAAATCACATAAAGGAACGCTTTCTAAACCGATCCAGCATTTTCATTGATATCCAAACAAAATTGGTCAAGAAATTGTTATTATCTTCAATTAAATATAAATAAATTCACGCGTATTATCAAACGTTTTTCAATTAAATAAATCTGTTTGCAATAACGATGCATTTTTCTGTCAAACTTACTTATGGTACACCCGTTATATACGAACGTATTAAAACCGCACTGTATCGTTCGCTTCGCTTTCTCCACCCCCCCTCCCTCCTAACCCCATATTTACTATTTCATTGATAGAGAGGATCATCGAAAATATGATAAAAGAAAGATATGAAACAAAGAAAAGAAAGAAATTGAAAAACAAAAAAAAAATATCGAACGAAGTCGAAGAAAAGACGCGATATTAAAAAAAAAAAGAAAAGAGAGAGAGAGAGAGAGAAAAAACAGGTCCGAAATAATCTAAGAGCGAGCATCCAGTTTCCAGAAACTTGAGATTCAATAGGATATCACACTAGAATTGAAAAGTGAGATTGTGAATGATGGAAAATACGAATCCATAGTAAAAAAAATTCTCGGCTTGGTACAAAGGCGTACCGACAAAAAGAGATAGAAGGAAGGAAAAAGAGAGATAGAGAGAGATAGATAGATAGAGAGAGAGAGAGAGAGAGAGAGAGAGAGAGAGAGAGAGAGAGAGAGAGAGAGAGAGAGAGAGAGAGATGGAAAGAAGGAAAAAGATGAAGAAGACGAAGAAAGAGAAAGAGATGGTGTAGTAAGGTGACGGGGGGGGGGTAGGTAGAAAATACGAGAGAATAGCACTTGAATAGGAACCGGAACTTGGTAGTCCGTGCTCGGAATTGACTACACGATTGCACACGTACGGCTGTGCATATGAATCGGATAAAAAAGAGAGCCGGAGGCTTTGCGGGGGAGTAGAAGCAAAGCGCCGAGGTTATCGGCACCTCATTGATTTCTTCTTCTCTTCTGCTTCTTTTTCTTCTTCTTCTTCTTCTTCGTCTACGTTCTCGTCGTTGCACGAAAATAAGTTTTGTCGATTATCGAAAGAAAACGTTGAGAAAAATTGACCTTACAATTCTATGCACCCGTGTACATGTCTGTGCTGTGCTGTGCTGTGCTGTGCTGTGTTGTGTTGTGTGTGTGTGTTTTTTGTGGTTGTGTGTTGTGTGTTGTGTGTAATCATAGAATTTGATAGATCGATAATGATGAACGATTGAAATAAACTGAATCGATTGTTGGGTTTGCTCTTGTTTTCTTTTCTTTTTCGTTTTCTTTTGATGTGCATGAGTATAAAAAAAAAAATCTAATTTTTGTAAGATACAGTTAATTTTAATTCTAACGTATTTGTAATTAATGTTATATCCATGATATTGTATACAGATAGATATGTTATAGATACTGTAGATATATGGATAAATATATTGATTTAATTTGTGGATGATATATACTATCTTCTCTCGGTTTTTCTTTTCCTAATCTAAATGTATCTCATTGCAATATAGATCTATAAAATTTAGAATTTATATATATATATATATATATATATATATATATATATATTATAAGATATTAGATAAAATTCAAATAAAGTATTGGATTATAATCATTGGATTACAATACATATATAAATTCAATTCGTTATAATAAACAAAACTATTTCAATATTACCGTAACAGACACTTCGATTCCTTTTCATACATACTCCGGAAATTGTATCTATTTTCATTTTTTAATTTCTTTCTTTCTTTCTTACTTTATTTTTTTTTTTTTTCGTTATCGTTTTAATTTTAAAGCATCAAGAATTTTTTACCACTGCGTTAAACACGTTCGAAGAAATGCGTTTTTAATCGTTCGCGGGAATTTTTTTTTTTTTTTTACGACGACGATAAGCTTCCATTCTCGTTAGCATCCTCGCACGATCACGATACGTCATGCAAAGATGGATTAGTCATGAATCAAGACCTACTGCTCCTATTTCTCGCAAGTGATTCGCTTAAGCTAAACGTCTTTGTCAGAATGGAAAAAAAAATGTCTACCTTATCTTCCTTTATTTTTCATTTTTTCTTTTTTTTTTTTTTTTCCTTAACATGATTACTATAATTTTTTTTTTGTAATGGAACGACGCGTACGTACTCATATATATGAGCACACGTATATACAGAGCAAGCCAAAAGTTTTCAGATAATGTCGAAAATCAATTATTACACTTCATCGTGACTTTTCAGACTTACAATTAAGCTTGCGATTTTATAATAAACAAAAAAAAAAGAAGAAGAAGAAAACGGAAAAGAAATTAGCCTAAAAAGTCTCAAAAAAAAAAGAAAAAAGAGATTGATTTGTACAGAATCAGTTAGGAACTTTTGGGCCATCCTGTATAGAAACACACACATGTATGTACCGAGAAACGATCGAGAAACGTATGTGTGTATGTATATATAATATATACATATATGCATCAAGGTCACATGAGAATTTAATCCGTATTGCAAATGATCAGCAAATATTCGTTCTATGTCTGTTGTGTGTAAATCAAAACGATAATATATATCTCTGTATAGTCCGTCACAAGAGAAAAAAAAACAACAAAAATTCTATTTCGTTAAATAATTTATAAATAATAATGATAATAAAATTAAAAATAAAAAAAGGATAAGAAATTTATTAATTAAATTCGTTCATCAAATACAAACGACACGAAAGAAGTTTCTCCGTAAATTCTAATAAAATTTCATAGTTATCTCTTCCTCTTCCTTCATCTATAAATATATCTATATATGTATACATGTATATACATGTGTATACATACATATATATATATATATATATGTGTGTGTAATATATGTGTACTTTAGTTGTAACATTTATATATATATATATATATATATATATATTATTTGTGAGAGCGAATCTTGTTTCTTTTTTTTTTTATTTTTTCTTTTATTACTTTTATGAAAAGAAACGAGATGGCAAAAAAAAAATAATAAAGAGAAGAAACAAGGAAGAAAATTTCCAAGATGATATTACATAGAAAACGTGGACCCTGAATGAGCAATGAGAAAGAAGAAAGAATCTGAACTTTGTAATTGGCAGACAATGAGATTAATTTATTACCCTCGGGGATATGCTTGAGATACTTAACAGGCAGCCTACTCTCCTTTATCAACGAAAGAGAAAGAGAAGGAGAAGGAGAAAGAAAGAAAGTGGTAAGGAGAGAGAGAAGTAACCTCAATTTCTAAAATTCAAACCAATAATAACAATTTGATCTCAATAAAAAGAGTACGTATCGTACAATACAATATTTATAAGAAGGAGTGAGAAGTGAAACGAAACGAAACGAAACGAAAAAAAAAGAAAGAAAGACAAAAAAAAGAAGTAATAAATAAATAAAAAAAAAACGTACGAAATATCGGACGATCGTCGATTGTCCTAAAAAAAGAGAAAGATAGAAAAACGAACAGAGAAGAAAAAGAGGTTATGTCGACGTGCAGATCATGTATAATAAAAAGAGAGAGAGAGAGAGAGAGAGAGAGAGAGAAAGAAAACGAAGATGTGAAAAAGAATAAAAAGCATTCTTTTTTTTCATTCGCCAACGGGTTCGTAATTTAGGTTGACCCGGCTAACCTTGAATCAACTCAGTCGTGTGTTTCGTCGTTCAACAAACGCGACATGTAAGAGACAGAGAAAAAGCGGAAGAGAAAAAAAGAGAGAGAGAGAGAGAGAGAGAGAGAGAGAAAGAGAGAGAGATCAAAACGAATACAACTGAAAATACACTAACAAGAAAAACAAATATATATATATATATATATATATCATAAAAGACATACAACAGAATAAAAATATTCATTCGAACATATTCTATAATAAACACTAATAATAATAATAATAATATAATAATAATAATAATAATAATGACGTAAAAGAACAACAACGATTATTAATTATTTTTCTGTTCGAAAATTATTAATTAATTATAAGCCGTATAAAAAAAAAAGAAAAAGAAAAATAAAACAGCGCGACATACACACCACACGCGTACACGCGCACACACAGGAAATCGAGATTGTCACACTAATCAGAACTAATAGTAATTAATCGTAAGAGTAATTAAAAGATTGGACTAATGAGAGAGAGGGGGGAGAGGTAGATCAATAATGTTCTCGTCGAAATGAATTTGATTATCTCGAAGTACGATCGAATGTGCACCAATCGGGAGGGTCGCTTTCTCGATCGACCAATCGGAGTCTCGTATTTCACGATATCACCATTCAACGAACAAACTTTCTCGATGAGGAAGAAGGAGAAAAATATGAAGGAAGAGAAGAAGGAATAGAAAAAAAAAAACAAAAAAAAAAGGAAAATGAAACGCTAATGTAACCTAAATTGTAATATAAAATTCTTAATGAAAATAAATAAAATAAAATAAAACAAAAAAAAACACCTGCATCCTTACAAACGAGAGAAAAAGAGAGAGAGAGAGAGAGAGAGAGGAAAGAAAGAAAAAAAAAGAAAACAAAACGAAACAAAATGAACATGCTCCTCCATATTAGAAAGGTTTAATATCATTATACTATTGCGAAACGATAAAACTTCTATAGGAATTATCGGTAGAAGAAACATTGGAAATGTTCTCTGAAAGAAATATATATATATACACACACACATGTATACAACGTATATATATAACGTATGACGTTTAAAACAATAATAATATTCACTTATCCTGTATCACACACACACACATATATATATACATACATATTTACGTGTAACGAGTAAAATGTCGCGTCTATACTGTGTAAGCATTTAATAATTTAGAAAAATTTTTCTAAAAGAAAAAGAAAAATAATAATAATAATACAATTTTACATTGGCGTAAATATCGGTGAAGGATATTTCGAACGAACGAACGAATGAGAAAAAGGAAGGAAGGAAGGAAACGAAGAAGAAGAAGAAGAAGACGAGAACGCCGCCTGTCACCGTTGAGAAGATAGAGAAAGATAGATGGATGGATGGATGAATAGAAAGAGACAGAGAGAGAGAGAGAGAGAGAGAGAGAGAGAAACGAGCAGCGTCCGCGCCTAATTTCTAACCGAGCACATATCCCTAACAAAAGATACTTAGTTCATTACTTTTTTTTCCCCTTTCGCGTAGGGACGACGACGATCTTTGTTGTAACGACGACGATGAAGAATAAAAAATAGAAGGAAAGAAAAAGTACGATGGGTGATTCGACTCCGATTGATCGTTGAAAGATATTTTCGAAGTTATTACCGATATAGATAGGACGATATCCTTTTCACGTGTTCGTAAAAAGAACGTATATATCCTCGGAATGAACCGGCGTCACCCGGCACAAGAAGCAAGGGAAAGCTAAGGAAAGGAAAGGCAAGGCAAGGCAAGGCAAGGCAAGACGCGTTCGGGGTTTGTGAAGGGCAGGCCAGCCACTGAAAAAACCTACGCTTTTTTTCTTTCTTTCCTTTCCTTTTTTTCGGAGGGGTGGAGAGATTTTTTTATTCCTTCTCCTCTTTTCCCTTCCCACCCTCCCCCAACCATCCTTTTCCATTTTATTCCGTGCCGTTCACAAAAGCAAACGTTTTCTTCTCGTTCCGATCTAACGACAAACGATTGATACGTTTGATTCTGTAAACGATTTTTTAGTCGGGCGGGCGGTTGGACGGACGAATGGACGAACGGACGGACGGGGGGGTAGAGAGATAAGGGGGGAAAAAAGAAGAGAATATATACGTATATACATATATATATGTATAATATTAAGATTCTCTACTTACCGGTAAGGTACGATCAAATTATCCGGGAGAAAATTTGTGAGGAACAAAAAAACGGGACTTCTCGCAGTGTTACTGGCAACGTCACTTCACTCCGTCTCTCTAAGCCGGTCACTGCGCCTGTGTGTCCGTTGTATATTGCGACTCGAAACTCGTCCTTCCTTCTGCCGTTACGGTGCTGCCATCTATCCTCTCCCGTACCTTACAAACGATCCCTACCTATCTGTCCTAAGGCCTGCTTCCTGATTGGTCGAATTATTTTGCGCTCCCGCGAAAACCGTAATACCATAGTCAAAATATAAAATAAATACATAACACACACACGCACATATATATATATATATATATATACATACGTATATGCGTTTGATAAATACATACACACATGTATATATATAAATAATAATAAATATTATATTCCCTTTTTATAACAATCTATCGAACAAATACTTTAACGATAAATTTTGTTTTTCTCTTGATTTTTTTTGTACGTAAGGATTTATCCCTTCCTCTGGCCGCGATTTATTTATCAGTGCGTTACACCATGAATGGTAAATCCATGTTCTTCTTACCATTGCCGACGTACAAGAAACCGTAATGGGGGGTATTCAGTTTGTGATAAAATGTCATTCCAGGCCAATATAAACTATGCAGGATAATTAAACGTGCTTCCAAGATAAGCTGCAGATTCCAGCATCCTGTAAGGTATGTATTATATTTTCTTATATATTCTTATATCTTGTAATACATATATATATATGCATATAAGTATATAGAAACAAAAATGAAAATATTAACGCGGTAAAATCTCTGTTCGAGGTTAACATATTTTTCTATCATTAAATTTTCTCAATGTTCTTAATATAATTTAAAAATACCATGAGGAACGTCCAAATCTATGGTATCTAGAAAATCGGTAGCATAATTGTAATCGGGTCTTGTTAATAAATTAGTATTCCATTTTTGTTGGGGTGAACGTGCATGTAGATACGATTTAAGATTAGTTGCGTCCGTTAAATCTAATCCCTCGAACGCTAAATTTTCTACGACATCTCCGTTTGTACATTTGAACCATCCACCACGAGGAATAATTACTGCATCTTCTGTAATCGTTTCAACGATGGTCGCCAAACGATCTTCCTCCTTTAATTCCTTTGGTATAGGTCCCTGAAATAAAAAATGAAAAGAAAATAAATATATAAAAATATGTTCCGGATAAACGATTATCCAATTGCCGTACATTGTAATATTGTTTAGGGTCTTCGTTCGATGGAAATGGCGGATTAGAATCATAAATGTTCGTAACGATCGATGGTTCTCCTTCGAATTTGTTAACGGCCAGAGGTGTTAAAAATTTTGCATACTTTTGTGACTTCGGTAATAACAACCAATTTAATCCGTCCATACTGTATAGAAGAGATCGAACAATTATTTATTTATTTATTTATTTATTTTTTTTTTATTATATATCGTTCGAGATGGTTTTTCTTTTTATTTCTTTCTTTCTATTCTTTTTTTTTTTTTTCACGGCGATCCTTTCTCGGGAGAGGACATTTTTATAACCTGTAGTAATATATTTGTCCGTTCATACAATCCTTCTTGTATCCAAAGGCAATGTGATAATCTTTTTGTATGCCGTTTATTTTACCCCAGTAATAACATTTACGAAAGTGATTTTCTTTTTGCAACAACAAGAGGGAATTTTTTAATAGCTGAGAAAATTCTGTGCTCGTGCATACTCCCGCGTAACCTAAAATATCGACGGAATCCAATAATTTTTGATGTTCCATTTATTACCGCTGTCTTTTCGACTGAGAATTGTTTTAAATAAGACGCGTATAACGTGGAATCTTTTCCGATGTTTTATAATCAATAATAAATATGAAATTGAATTGTTAGAGCATCAAGTATATGTTTACGTGTATCATACAATTCGTACGATTTATGAGACTCGATCGAGGACGTATTACATCGAATCGTTTTATCTAAAATTAAAAGGGATTGAACATTAATTACATTTATTATTGGATCATTAGAAAACAATAATTGATAAACGATTCGTGAAGCTAGGCGTTGTTGTATCTCTGTTGCTTTCGTGGTTAAATTTCGTGGTTAAATTTCGTGTGTTAAATATTATCAGCGCCATCTTATCTCTAAAAAACGAACCTCAGAATAGGAAGAAATAACAGATTTCTTTTTTGTCATTGTTAATACATGTAAGTTGTATGCAATATTATACAAAAAAGAAGATAATGATCCTTTCAGCAACTTACCTTAAAATTATCTAACGTCCTCATCTTCTTGCAAATAATATTGATACTATAAATTAAAAAGTACTGCTAGTATTGTGATCTTACATAGGTATGCATGGTAATTTTTATTTTATTATATTTACAAATAATTCACTGCCACTTTTATATTTTTATTAGATTTGATAATCTGTATACTTGAAGATGAAAAAAATACTTTAGAAGTTCAATAACAACAGAAAGATCCATGGTATATATTTATTCGTGTATGTATCAGGAACATCAATGTTGTTTCTTAATACTTAAATTTGCTCTAACTCTTCATTCATGCTAATGTCAAAAATAACGTTTGTACAATACTCTTAATAATTATAATCTATAATATCAATGAAAACAAGAGAGATATGTCACTTATGAGTATATAAAATATTATTCTTATATTTAATTAACATTTTGTAAAACTCAATAGAGTCTTGATCTTGATACAATCTGGTATAAGATTTCAATGAAATTTGCCTTTTCTTATTAAAAGTATTTAAAATCTTTCATTGATTTCTAAATTGAAGTACTGATAAATAAAAATGTTTTGATTGGTTATCTCTACAAAATGCAATACAAGTAAACTTTTTAGTAAACTGCTCTATTTTAATGTCATAGAAATAAGTAGTCAACAGGTACTGCTAAGACGATTCTTTACTATTCGTCCAATGAGATGAAGAGCTTGGAAAGTTCTGTTTGGTTGCAATCGTTGTCTCAATAAGTAGAATGTAAGTGCTTTCATGATAATAAGAATAATAATGAGGACCGTAATATCTATCCAAAAAACGGTATGCTCCATCCCTGAGAAGGAAATGAACGTACAATTTGGTTAGGAAACTCCAAAAGTTTGTTCAAAATATTTCTTACTCATTGTTCGCAATAATTCCCTTGGTGAACTGTAATGACAATAAACTTCTTCTGCTGGACACGGCAGTTTTTCTCTGTTATAACCATAGGTCGCTACTATGAGTCCTTCCAATCCATATCTTATATAACTTGAATACATTACTATTGTACGATAAATAGGTAGTGGTTCAGGATCTCCCATGCCTTGTACGGATAGTAACATTAAAGGAGCTCCTATCGTAGGTCCCATGAACATACCATTCTGAAACATATGATTCATAGTACACATATACTTTGAACATATAAAATTAATTCATTTTACATACCACCATGTTCAATATAGAGGCAATAGATAGAGCTATACTTTCAGCAATGAAAGCACAAATGAGGCAAATAGAAAAGAATTTGCTTATTCTGGGTAATTCGAGAGGTTGTCCAGTGATCGTATAAACCATTAAGACGTATATCAGCGTTGTGAAAAACTGTAAAATGATATACCATAAGTGGGTGCCCTTTGTTTTTAAATCTATATAAATTTCAATAATATATCTTTCTCTCTTCATATATACATGTTTATGTATATTTATATACATATATATGTAATTATATACATACTATATACATATATACATACATACATATATATATATATATACCAACCTGCACAGGAATATAAGATAGAGAGAGAGCACAATAATAAGAACTGAGGTTGTACCATCTGTTGAAGTGTTCTCTTTTGATTAGAAGGACCTCGGAAGGAACTGAAATAATTAAAATTGTCGCTTATCCTTTCACAAATTTTTTTCTAATCTAAGTAAATTTTTACGTACATCGTAATAATATCGGAAACATCGGTATGTAAAGAAACACTATCAAGCAGATAAAGCAGAAACCAAAGTTGAAGAGAGTTTTCGAGCCGTCATTGCCAATATTTAGAAATATTAAACCGTTCATAATACCCGTAAAGATATGTAAAGATATCTTAAGATATACGTATTTCTGAAAAAAATAAAAAAATAATAATAATAATCGACGATGATAAAACGAATATATGAAAAGACTTATGTGAATACGACAAATATATATATATATATATATATATATATATATATATATATATATATTATATATTTTATATATTTATATTTTATATTTTTATATATATATATATATATATATATATTATATATTTTTCTCTTTTTTTTTTGTTATTCCTTACTCTGTCTCTATACAACTGCAGCATCATCCTTCTAAATAATATGACGAATTGTTCGTTCCATGAGATTCTACAATGTTTTCTTTCGAGCTCGAATTCTTTGATAGAACGTGTTATCGATAAGATTGGTAATGTTGTATTTACGTAAGTGATCATCCGTTCGACGTATTCTTGCCCGTATTCTCCTGTCGAGACTTCGAGGACTGTTCAAAGAGAAAGAAAGAAAAGAAAAATCAAATAAGATGCGAAACGAGACGATATTAAATAATAATATGAAATCTCTTGTTAATCATGAAAAAAAAAGGAAAGAAAAAAAAAAAGAATTTCGTTTTCTTTTGAAGAAACTCCTTACTGAAATCGGCTGGATTATAATGAATCGGGCATTCAATTCCAATTTGTTGAAGAAACGGTACCACGTTACTGGAAGGCCCCCTATAAACGCATTGTCCATTTGCCATGACGTAAATGTTATCGAATTTAGAAAACATCGTTGCGCTTGGCGTGTGAATCGAACAGATTATGGTTCTCGTTAAACGTTTTGCTAATTTTTGAAGAAGTAAGATGCATTGCATCGAGGATACTTCGTCAAGACCTCTGGACAGAATAAGATTGTCTTTATGAATTGAAGGGAAAAAGAAAATATAATAGTAATAAAAAAAAAAAAAAAAATTCACGACAACTCACGTAGTCGGTTCGTCGAGAAATATTACGGGTGGATTGTTAACCAATTCTAAAGCTATCGAAAGTCTTTTCCTTTCTCCACCGGAAAGCTCCTCAGAAATTGTATTTCTTGCTTTGGTCAGTCTCAATATTTCCATGATCTCTTCTATCTAAAATTTTTTATAACTTCATAAATTAACATACCAATAATTTGTTAATCAATTGATTAATAACAGATCGAAGTGTAATATTCGTAAGACGGATAATACAATCGAATACGTATATCAAAATATTAAACATTTTTACGACTATTACTTTTTTCTTCTTTTTATTCTTCTTCTTCTTCTTCTTCTTTTTTTTCATCTTCTCCTTCATATCTTATACTAATTTGATAAAGAGCAAAAAGAAAGAAAAAAATAATAACAATAGAAAAGATAACAAAAAAAAATCTTATTCACTTACTGCCGCCAATTTCTCTGTTTTCGTCAACTTCGAGCCAAGTTTTAGATCGATGGCAAAACATATTGCTTCGTGGATAGTAAGCTTCGGTTGAATTAAATCATTCTGCATTATATAACAAGAACCTTTTTTAAATTCGTTCACGTCTCTTGGCTGTCCATTAACGTTTATCGAACCAGTGGCTCCTTGACATCTATAAGAGAGAAAAAAAAAAATACAAAAAAAGAAAAAAGAAAAAAGACCAAAAAATTGTATGGCGACATAAACTTACGAAAATTAAAAAAGTAAAATGAATGTGATCGCGTAATCAATATCAATAATATCGCTGAGATTCCAATTAACGCTTTTATTATAAGAATGTATTATTTTGAATCGATAATATGTTCAATCATCGTTTGACTTGGCATCGGAGTACATTTTTCTTATTTTCAAACTATATCCGTCCGAAGTTCAATTTACCCTGCCACGTTCGAGTTCAAAATATTCATGACCTTTCAATCTTAGCTCGTACCGTGAAACCTCTCCCACCCATCCGCCAGGAAATGTCGATTTTAAATTCTAATTATGCTAAACGTGACAAGTCATCGAGTCGCTTCCTTTGTTCCTTTTTCTTTTGATTTTCTTTCTTTCTTCAGTCGTAACATTTAACGAATTCATTTAATACTTACTTATATCCAGCAAGAATGTTTAATAAAGTTGACTTTCCCGCCCCGGAAGCACCCAAAATGGCGGTCAATTCGCCGGACTTAAATTGACCACTAATTCCTCTTAATATCACTTTAGATCCTGTGCCAGACAGAAAGATAAGAATGTGTTATTAACGAGTAGGAAGGGATTCATACTTTGCTTATTCATGTATGGATAACAAACAAACAAAAAAACAAAACAAAACAAAAAGAAGATAATGCAACAAACACATAATATAATAGCAGTATGCATACGTCGAGAGAATTTCAAATATTTAAAACGTATATTCAATAATATTCGTACGTAATGTTGTTATTGCGTTTCTGTAGATTAACTTTAATTGTTCAATCAATTTTTGTCCCGCTCCTTTATTCTCAAGCATAATTGAACAATTATTTCTTTCTTCTTAACTGTACTCTGTGACTGTGTGTGTGTGTATGTGTCTGTAGAAGAAATATAAAAAAAATGAACAAGCGATAAAAAAGGAGAAAAAAGAAGAAAAACAAGGAAGAAGAGAAATAAAAAAGAGTATATCTCCTTTTAGACATATATAAAATGTATATGTATATATATATATATATATATATATATATATATATATATATATATATATATATATATATGTATAGATTGATTCGTAAATAAATATTTTATTATGATAAAAACTTAATTATTTATAAATCTAGCCAAATATATATATATATATATATATATATATATATATATATATATATATATATCGTATAAAAATAGACGGAAGTAATAAACGTGCATATATTATATATTAAAAAACAAGATGGATAATATTGAAAATATCTAAAAAATACAAGAAAAAAAGAAGATAAATAACAAGTTAAATATAGTTATTGATCTTTGCTGTAGTATTATTGACAACGTATATATATCTTAAACATGAGATGTATTTTTTTTATTTATGTACAGTTATTGTATTTATGTATTTACACACACACACACACGCGCACGCATGCACGCGCGCGCACAGAGAGAGAGAGAGAGAGAGAGAGAGAGAGAGAGAGAGAGAGAGAGAGAGAGAGAGAGAGAGAGAGCAGCAGCACACATATATGTATATCTGTTTACTTTGTTTCATTAATTTAATTTAATTCAATATAATAATTCAAATTATAAAAGATCATTTTTCATTTCTAGTTATCGCCTCTGGCAACAAATCATTGACTGCTAAAAACATTTGTTCTCCAACTGCTTGACGTCTCCAGCGAGCGGAAAGCAATTTAACCTTTCTATTATATATTACATTTTCTTTGGTATTTTCCTGCTTCGCAGAAGTGCACACTCATTCGCATCTTTTGTACAGTACGGAAACGTTCAACATAATTCGAAGATTTACGAGGCATTTGAGCGTACAAAAGATTGTTTTTCTTTCTTTCTTTCTTTCTTCCTTCTTTTTCTTATTCTCAACAATTTAAGCGTTAACAAATTTTACAAAGGCTACTGGTAATATATCGTTTCCTTCTTTCTTTTTCTTTTTATCTTTGACATTAGAATTTCTAAATTTAGAAACGCATGAGTAGATCTTTTTTATTCTTTCTTGTGCTATCTTTATTCTTTATTATTATTATAGAGTTTACGATCAATTCTAATCGCGTTTTTATTATTGTTATAGTTCTAATGATCTTATTCACGAACATTATGATAATATATGCCAACAGAAATGGTTATTCTAAGTCGGTATAAAATTTAGAAATATTTTAATGAAAACGAAATTAATGAAATTTTTATATTAAAGTAATGTAGAAAGATAATTGTGAGATAAATGAAAAATCATTTAAGTAGGTCATTGCATTTTCGTTTGACAAATATAATATATATATATATGTTGCTACACAATATTGCTTGCTGCAAAATACTCGTAAAATTTTGCTGGAACCTCATATATCCTTATAATTAATAATTCATTACTATAATCAGATCAGTTTATTGAGTTATAATAACAAGGTTAAGTATGATAACAGTTATGAATAATTAGAGAGATAGAGATAGATAGACAGAGGATCTACTTTAACACGAATATCATTTCAGTATTTTATTAATTATAAAGAAAAATTCAGATCGATAACTTCACATTAACAGATTTTTTTTGCTTTTTTCTTCTTCTTTTTTTTTTATTTTTTTTTTATTTATTTATACTTACAAAAGCGATATATCGATAAAAAATTTCGTAAAAAATTAAAGGAAATATATAGACTTTTTTCAATGATAAATTCCTTGTCGAATTGGAATAGTTTTCGATTTAAAGGACACTACGGTTACACCTTTTTAATAGAAATGAATTATCGAAGAATATAAATAGTAACCTTCACTGTCATACTACTTTCTATAATATTCACATTATCGTTTAATTGAATTATTTCATATTATCTTATCTCAACGTATATTATTATAATCGAGGTTATATTACTTTCAAACATCAATCGAAATTCTGAATTTATTTACATATATATATATATATTACGCAAATCTACGAATTTCCGCCTTATATAGGTGATCATATTACATATGCATATGACATCATTTTACAATTTATATTATATTTAAGAGGAAGGAACGTTATCGATTTAACTTTGAAAATCAAGTAGAATTACGAGACTAATAATAAAATGTAGCATTTTAATGGATTATTAAAATTACTATCGTTTAAATGTTTACTATATTTTCGAACGAATATTATGACATTTGATGGAAATTATCAATGATATTTTATGCTATTAAAAAGCTAAACACACACACACACACACACACAGAGAGAGAGAGAGAGAGAGAGAGAGAGAGAGAGAGAGAGATTCAAGGACTTTCATCATACGTGAGGAACTTTGAACAGATATTAACAATATTTCTAGCGATTTAATGAAATAAAGAACGATGTTAGTGTATGAATCTAAGCGGTTATATAATCGATGTCAGCTAAGAAAATCATTTGATATTTTGTTTCGAAAGAAAAAGAGAGAGAGAGAGAGAGAGAGAGAGAGATTCATGTTGTGGGTGGATAGAAAGTGAAACGTCACTGTTCCACTATAATGCTATTCCGTATGATAATAATTATAACAGAATGTATCTCTCGGACATTCACTGCTACTATGTTTTTACGTTACTGAACATTTTCTATAAATTTATTTCCATTGGTTTTACATGAAAAACGTTCGTATATCTTTTATTACCATTCATATTTCTCCCTCTCTCTTTCACTCTGTCTCTCAGAAACACACTTTCAAACACTTGAAAATGTTTAATTCAATTTTTTATTCAAGTGATCTTTTTTATCTATCAAATTGATGATCAGCGAAACGAAAATAGATAATAAATAATTTCAATCGATTCGTCGATTAAAAAGATATTACGTAGTATCTTGCAAGGATATTTTTTTTGTCTTCTTAATTATACAATTGCATTCAAAGATTTTATCGTGTGTTACGTTGTCTCTCCCCCTCCACCCTCCCCCCCCTCTCTGGATTGTTTCGACTATATATTTTTATCAGTGCAGTTTTTACTACTAGAATTTATTACTCGAAGTTAAAATACGCGCACGGACTTGCAACGAAATGGAATTCTCATAGGAGCAAAGAAAAAAAAAAAAGAAGAAATAAAAAAAGAAGGACAAAGAGAGAGAAGGAGAGAGAGAGAGAGAGAGAGAGAGAGAGAGAGAGAGAGAGAGAAAATAAACGTTTCTTGTAGTTTATCATTATTATCTAAATACATAAATATACATATATGTACATATATGTATGCATGTATTTATGTATTTATGTATGTGTGTATGCATGTATGTATATGTCATTGAAAAACGTAAGCGATGACACATATTTCGAAGTGCAATGATTCAGATAGTTAATTCTAGTAATGTGACCTTTGTGGTAAAAGCTAGAAATAATGGGAGAGAGGGAGGGAGGGAGGGAGGGAGGGAGGGAGAAAGAAGTCCGTTTTATTGTCTTTAGAAGTGTTAATTTTTTAAATAGGATGAATATGTAAATGGAGGGAAAAAAGGATAGAAATAAAAAAACAGAAAGAAACGACAAAGAAAATCCATTTCCAACGGTTATAAATAAGCTTGTCGACAGATAAACAAATACGATTGGAAATAACGATTGATGTTATTTTTTTCTTTTCTTTTTATTTTTTCTTTCTTTTTCCTTTTTTCTTTTGATATAAAAAACAATTCGTCAATATATCACTTACCTTTTCTTCCCATTGGCACGCTATAAGTTATATCATTGAATTCAATGTCCAACGGTTCTAATTTCATAAGATGACCCAAAGGCGTCGAGACATCGATATCACACGATTTATATTTCGTGTTATCGTTCTTCTCTCTTGCGTTGTCGGACATGTTTACGTTTGAATCCATGATAAATATTTCTCACCGTTGCGTATGTATTTGATGATTCAAAAAGTTTTCGACGCAGGATCCATTATTTTGTAAGTCTCTTAGATTCTCGTTTATTTCTGTAAAATTGAAAAATAAAAGGATAATCGTTAATTGAATTCATCATTGATTAAATATATTTGTATCTCTTTTTCTATATCTCGTTTTTTTCTTTTTCTTTTTATCTTTCGTATAGTTAATAATATGAATGCAATATTTGTTAATGTAGACGTTAATCATTAAACAACGTTGTTTGTTTATACTTATGATTAGCATGTAATAGATCTATTTCTTCGTTATTTTATCTCATTTTATTTTGAATAATGAAATAATGAGTAATCTTTCGATATACATCTAAAAAGGCACCTGTCACGAATTAATTATATATGTATCTCGAGTTTTTTTTTTTGTTTGTTTACACACACGCGTGCGCGCACACTCATAAGGATTATTCAATATAAACCAGTAATGGATAGAAAACGAACATATAATTCATGAATCATAGAATGATGCTGTTGAATATTGAAACTTATTAACATCTCTTCTTAAGAAATATGTAACTTGAATGTACAATATGAATTGTGATCTATCTATCTATTCGTTTCACACCTAAGAATTATCAGAAAATAAAGAGATATCCAGGGGTATTTTCTTTTTTTCTTTTCATTCCAATCGTCTAAAGTAATTAACATATATATATATATATATATATATATATATATATATATATATATATATATATATATGTAGGTCAATGGTAATAGTTTAACGATCAATTAAATATTAATTGCTTCAGTTTTTAAAAGTAAAGATATTTACGATCGTAATAGTTAGAAACTGTTATTTAGACAGAACAGAAGAAATAGATTTAAAAAAATTCAAATTCTATTATAATCCACATATCGCATGAATATTATTTTAATATAAGATTTAAGATTCGTTTAAACGAATGACTTCTTTCACCTTTTTTATTTTTTTTTCGTTTATTATTCAATCTCAACTTATTCTAGGCGCATAATGAAAGGAAAGCAATTATGGGATTAAAACTATTATACTGTTTTATAAATAAAAACTTGAATGAAGAAAATATGTCATTAACATATTAATGCCTACGACACAAGAAATGATCATTGAAGACTGCACGTGTTGCTGATAATTCCTTACTGACGTATTGAATAATATTCTGACGTATGTACATATGTTTTTGTGTTTGTTAAATTTTTTTTTTTTTATGCAGTTTGTTACAGGAAAACACGAGAAATTTCAATGATTATTTACATGTAATCTCTTACAGTATCATCAAATATGTCATGAACAAAGGCTCAGGTGCAAATTGTGAAAACAAATATAAAACAGTATGTTGGTATAATTCGTGATTCGTTTTCGTGTGAAAAATAAAATGAAAAATAATATTTGCCGAAGTTATAATATTTCAAAATACGTCTTTTTCTTTTTCCATAAATAATAAGACGGATCAATGATTTTGTTAACGTTAATAATTTTTTCTTCTCTTTCTTTCGGTTTTTCTTCTTTCTTCAAAACCTATTACAAAAGGTTCCAATCGAAAGTCATAAAAAGATGTTCCAAACAAAAAAAAAAAAAAAAATAAAAAGATAAAAGAAAGAAAAGAAAAAAGAAAGGAAAGGACACGTTCAATTAATGGCAGATAATTTTCTCGTTGACGAATCCCTATTTCTCTTGCCTAATGCGCATGCATTTATTCCACGTATTCGAAGATATTGAATTAATTTACGAATGGGGGTGATGAATCGTTAACATTTAAAAGAAATTTTATGTTTCCTGGATCGAATGAAAATTTAAATTATTGCGTTAAATTCGAATAAAAATTTACTAGATTTGAATTGATCGATAATTTATCGTAGTTAATATTAATTTACCGATATATTAACAATTATTAAACGTTATTTTATAATAGAATATAAATTCAAATTCTTGCAATAAATCGACGATAAGTAAGAAAACGATTGTTTATATTAATATTATCATAACCAAAACCGGTTCGATAAAGAATTCTTTTTCATTAGAGAAATTGCTTAAATATTTATATAATTAAGTGCATATGTATATATATACTTATACAATGATCGATGTTACTTATCGATCGTATGTAAAATTTATTCAATCACGATTAGTTTTTATCTATAAATACTACTTCAATATAACTAACACCAACACTTACAAATCGTAATGTTCTTCTCTTGAACATTAATTTTCTTTTATTATAATACGCAATTGGAAATCGTTATTCGAGTTTATTAAGAATTCAGATTTTCCTTTTTTTTTTTCTCAACGCTTGATAATTAGAATGTACTTAAATACAATTTTATGGAAGTTGGCCGTGGAAATATTCTTATGATTTTTCTTTTTCTTTTCTTTTTTTTTTTTTTTTTTTTCTTACGAACCGTTCAATTACGATAGTTACGATATTTTTTTGTAATTTAAAATATATCTATATTTAACGTTCAATGTTATTGTCGAGTGGAAAGAAGAAAAGGAAAGAAACAAGTTACAATGTTACGATGTATTGATCTATCAATAAAAAAAATTCAAGCATTGTAAAACGATGAAGGAAACGCTCAGTTTACATTGTTTTTTCTCTTTTTTTTTTTCGTTCAACCACGTAAAAATATTAATCGCGTACGCGAATGAAATTCGATCAGAAATGAGGAAAAGATTAATTCGTAAGATCCCACGTAAAAATGTAATAGGAGGTGTAAGAATCGAGAGTAAATAAATATTTTCTTTTCTACGTCTCGATCGATTTACTCTTTATTTTATTCTAAAAAGATCGATCTTAAATTTAATCGAATAATTCACGACAATTGATTTCTAATCATTTCCTTTCCGTTCTTCCTCTTCTCCTTTTCCTTTAGTGTTTTTCGTGTTTAATAGAAAAAAAATACGTACGCGTGATCACGATAATAGCTAAAATAACATATAAATTTTCAATTGAATACTTCTAAAATATAACTTCAACCAGATATCATTCTTAACCTTTCTTTTCACTCTATCATCATGCCGAACGACTTAATATTCTGTTCGTAAATACACGTGATCTCTTTCTTATTTCTCTCTCTCTCTTTTTTTTTTTTTTTTTTTTAAGTAAAACATGTTCGTTCGTGAGTTAAATTCAAACGAAAATAACGAAACAAGACTGTATTGTATCCTATATGATAAATTTCGTATGAAACAAGAGATTATGTATGCAACACGTGAAAGAAAAAGAGAGAAAGGAGAGACAGAGAGAAAGAGATAGAGATAGAGAGAGATAGATAGAGAGAGAGAGAGATAGACAGACAGAGAGGCAGGCAGACAGACAGACAGATAGGTAGACAGATAGGTAGACAGGCAGGCAAGCAAGCAAGCAAGCAAGCAAGCAAGCAAGCAGGCAGACAGGCAAACATAGACACAGGAATATAGAAATATATTTGTATAAATAATTAATATCAGTGTCAGCTTGATCGATACGCGTTGAATCGATATCATTAGGTAGAACTATAGACAAATTTTTCTATCGAGATTAATATAAATTCTTAATATCAATTGGATATTATATAAATATCATTAAGAGAAATATTAAAAATATTTTTTATTTCTTTCTTTTTTTGCTTGTAAAAACAAGTAATACGTACACGTACACGCACGCACGCGCACAAACACACTTACACACCTAAACACATACACTTACACACACAGCAGGACAGAGTGAGAAGCGCATAGAACTTTGTTTGAATAAAAATCTATTAATAGATTAAATATAATGATGTATGTCTCTTTGTAAATTGACCGTGCGAATGGAACGTATATATATGTTATACGTATATACGTACGTACGAACGGACGTAGAGGAATGATAAAGAGGAAAAGAGATAGCGTTAGAAAGAGAGATGGCATGAGAGATATAAAAAGAGTAAGAGAAAGAGTAAAAGAGCCGATCTTCGTCGAGTCTGATACAAGCAGAGATACAGATAGATGGATGGGGGAGAGAGAGAGAGAGAGAGAGAGAGAGAGAGAGAGAGAGAGAGAGAGAGAGAGAGAGAGAGAGATGGAGAGAGAGAGAGAGAGAGTACTCGCACACAAAGACAGAACAACCAATTTCTGTATCACTCCCACGATTTCTCACTAACTGAATTGTTTTAATCTAAATTATACTTATAATCTTAACATATATCCATCTCACGATTTTCTAATAGAAGTACTCTCGATAATTAGGGGAAGAGAGAGAGAGAGAGAGAGAGAGAGAGAGACAGGGATATAGAAAGAAACAAGAAAAATAGGTGTATACCGTGCGAATAGTGGCGGCAAACTGACTGCAAGCTTGGCTAACGCCTTCTAGACTCTTACTTGGGGGAGTTCCTATAGTAGAGAACGCCACTCTGCTTATACGATACCATCACGCATGCTCCGAATTCGAACTCAAGTAGGGGTTATATATTTCTTTCATCTTTTATCTACGATTATTCCTGTCTTTTTTTTTTTCTTTCATTGACCTTATCTCTCTCTCTCTCTCTCTCTCTCTCATCTATCTATATATCTATCTATCTATTTATCCATCTCTCTTTGTCCCTACGATTTATCAAACATTTTTTTCCTTTCTTGCTTCTTCTTCTTTTTCTTCTCTCTCTCTCTCTCTCTCTCGTCCCTCTCCTCCTTTCCCTTCCTTTCTTCCCCGAGACGCGTTTTCTTTTCTTCTTTTTTCTTTTTTTTTTATTTGTCTGTTTGATATCACTTTGTTCTCCCTTTTTTATTCCTCCATCGAATTGGACGATAGACGAAGGACAGACACCGTTGACCAATATTAAATCTGGAATATAGTTGATAATATTAGTATCCGTTAAAAATTGTTAAGATCATCGTGAACGTTATGAATGAATAAAGATCTTTCGTTTATTTGATAGAAAAAAGAAAGAAAGAAGAGAAAAGAAAAGAAGAAATATTAAAAATTCGGATAAATTGATTGTACGTACATCGAGATTAAACGTTAACGCGATTTAAAATAACGGGATAATATTAATCCATTGATATACAATGGGATATATATATATATATATATATATAATAACGTGTCACACAATTTAATAGTTTTAACAATTATTACAAGCACGTGCTAAACACAAGTGATAAGTACTCGTGATCGGCCGCGATAATGTTCTACTAATGTTCTACTAATTAATTTGTAGAAGTTGTAGATATGGGGTTATACGAGAATTGATTCTTTTTTTTTCGTCTTTTGATTATTTTGTCATTCTTGTTAAACCTCGAAGAAATACAAATTATGTCGTTGTTAATTGTAATAATCAATTTTTAATAAATCGTTTCAATGGTATACATTGGTTTGGTTGTTTTTCTTTTTTTCTTCCCTTTCCTTCCTTCATAATTATTCCGTAAACCATTGAATGGTATATAATCAACAATGTATTAAGATAGAATGATAAAGCTATATGGAATAAAATACGTAATATCAGACATTAGTCAATATATCCTATAATTCGTTTCTTTATCGATCCATTTCATATATTATAATTTAAGATTCATCCTGGGATTCGTTTCTAATTGCTATGCGAGTTATATAAAAGAAAAGGATCACACAGTCATTCGTTTTCACAGTCCCGTCTTCTTCTTTTTCTTCTTTTCTTTTTTTTTTTCTTTTTACTGGCGATAAAATATTTTTTATCTGATCGTATCAAAGATGCAGAAAACACAGAAATAACCAGTTAGAGTTGTTCTGATCATAGGTTCTCATTAATTTTCGATCCTTTCTTTCAGGTCTTTTTTTTTCTTTACAAAATGCAAGATAAGTTATTAAATGGTTTCATAAAAAAAAAGGATCACAGAAACACACACATCAATTTTTATTTCATTATTGTGATATTGATTGTCATTTCAAGAAAAATTCAACTTTGGATCAAAGATCAAAAAGAAAATCCTTGAACTGTACTTTGCATTGTAAAACAGGATCTCGGATTAATTTTTTTGTTCTATTTTTTTTTTCGTATCTAATGACAAAAAAAAAGAACGAAGAATGTAAAATGAAATGCAAGTGACAACACTACTGGATGACAGTTTTAATGATCTAACTCTTGTGATCTATTTATCTTCTTTTTTCTTTTTTTTGATTTTAACAAAGCTAATCAATTCGAATTACTAAAAACAGCTTCGATTTCTTGATAATTATATCAGATTTATTTGTAATACTTTGGAAAGAAAAAATGAATAAATAAATAAATGTACCTTCTTATAACAATCCTTAGGAATTTCTCAAGAAAATAATAAAAAGAAAATATAGTCGATAAATTTTATAGGTACTTTTTACATGAATAAAGATGCTCTCATTCACGATTTTATCACATACTATGTATCCAATATCACGATATTTAATAATTAAACGAAAAGACGTACAAGAGTGATACAATATTTTATATTGATGATTTATTTGTTTTTTTTTTTTTTCTAAAACATTTTCATCAATATCATTCGGATTTTTTCTTTTTTCATTTGTTAATTTCTGTTCACCAATTTTTATATTGGAAGAACAAATTAGAACAGTGCTCCATATTCCACCTTATTGATATACAATTGCTTCGCATTGATCTTGTAATCAATCGTTATTCTTCTGCAATCATAAAGTTATCGCGACTTTATGAGATAATTTTAATATCATGTATTAAGAAGATATATAAGTATTTATATATAGAAAGGAACGATTTTAAGAAAAACATATTTTATTCGCAGTAAATATAATTTTTTAATATATATATATATATATATATATATATATTATATATATATACCATACAAATATATAACATTTATATATATAATAGATTAATAAAATAACTAATAAAATGATAAATAAAAATAAAATATATATTCGAACATGTGTATATATATATGTGTGTATATATATATGTCTATATATATACACATGTTCGAATATATATATGTATAGAACAATGAATATTCCACTTTGATTATAATTTTTATGCGGATTCTTTTAAAATAAAAAAAAAATAAAAACAAACATAAGAAGTTCGAAATGAAAATGCACGTACGTGCATATATATATATATGTGTGTGTGTGTGTGTGTGTGTGTAACACTTTCGCTTAGGCACGTTTGCCAGAATAAATGTCTTTTATATATAAATTATATTTATATTATTTATGTATATATATATATATATACGCATATTTGTTTATTTTTTTTTTTTTTTTAATCGACATTATTGGACTCATAAATTCACGTTTCTTTCTTATCTCTCTGATATATGAAATGTAAATGATCATTTTGTGTTTTTTGTTCATCAATTTGTCTTTTCGTAATTAAGATTATTTGTCATATATTGAACTATAAAATAAAGAATGAAAAATTCGCAATGTACGTTAGCGTACGAATACGAATATTTAACTCCCTTATCGCGTACAATTAATCTAACAAGATTAAAATTGTATGTGTTATGTAGTACAAGTCAAGGATCTTTCATTTACTTTTTTTTTTCCTCCCTTAATAATGCCAATCCAAAGTGAAGAGATTAGACTTTTGAGAACATACGCATTATCGCAAAATCCTCTTGGATTCGATACAGTCACAGCCGTACGTTAATAAACAGAGAAGAAGAAGGGGAAAAAAAAAGAAAATAAAAGGGAAGGAATAATATACAAATCATGATTACTAGTCTATTAGAATATTTGGATGATTTAAATGGATATAAAAATGAAAATTCATTAAGTACGTAAAAATAGAAGTGATAATATATTGAAAATATATGGTCATCAACTTTCATTGCTTATATATAAGTATATATATATATATATATATATATATATATATATATATATATATATATATATATCGGTTTAATAAAATATGTAAAACACCCCAATGATGCGCATCATGCAGAATAAAATATACATTATTATAATATATACATGACATAATGGATGTTTATCCAACTCTCAAATGTCATTTTTATCTTTTCTTTTCTTTCTATTTTTGTTTGTCGTCTCTTTTTTGTTCTTTTATTCCCATAAAACTATATACTTGCATAAATATCCGCAGTATAATAATAATAATTATTATTATTGACTATTGAAAGGTCGTTTTGTAAACATTCCACACCTAAGATCGTGTTCATGAATTACGAAAGTGATAATTATCAAAAGATAGAAAAATGAAGGATAGAAAAGAAAGAAATCATACTTTTCTTTTCCATCTGTTTCTTTCTTTCTTTTTTTTTTTTTTTGTTAACGAATGTGATCATTAACAAGTCTTCATGATTTCATAATGATCATAATGACTTACATATAAGTCGAAAATTTACATTCATAATCAGTTTGTTATAAAAGATCTAGTTATAATAGAAATAGTACTATCGATAATAATAGTTACAATGATAATAAAAATAATAATAATAATAATAACGATGATAATAGTATATTTATAATAGCATTAGAGAGAAATATAGTACCCTGAATATAAAAAGCACATGACTTATAATAGTTAACCATCGTCGGCCTATAGAATAATTAGAAACTAAAGATAAATAAATTATTTTATAGATTTAGGATAGTACGATATAACAAATGGAGAGAGAGAGAAAGAGAGAGAGAGAGAGAGAGAGAGAGAGAGAGAGAGAGAGAGAGAGAGAGAGAGAGAGAGAGAGAGAGAGAGAGAGAGAGAGAGAGAGTGAAAAAGTTAAACGATAACTTTTCCTGTGTGAAAACTTTCAGACCGTACATTTACAAGAGCTCCCTTTCGTTTCTTTCTTTTCTTTTCTTTTCTTTTCTTTTCTTTTCTTTTCTCATTTCTTGTGTTAATTTCTTTAACCGTTTGGTTGCAAACAAACCTACTCGTTAGACTAGAACTACTGACGATATAATTTCGTAAATTCGAACAATTATTGATCAGATTATACATTATTTATTAGAGCGAGAGAAAGAGAGAGAGAGAGAGAACAAATAAAAAAAGAAATATATATATATACATATATATATATATATATATATGTATGTATGTATGTATGTATGTATGTATGTATAACATATATGTAACATATATTTTTAAAAAACAGGCTCAAAATTTTTGTTCACATGGTATTTACCTAAATAAAAAGATCACAGGTTGTTGCACGTATGTCCTAAAAAAAAAAAGAAAAAAAAAAAAGAAAAAATTTCGTACCACCTAACAATGATACGTCATTCGCAATCAAACGGTTAAGGATCACGTCGTTATAGTTTTCTCGATATCGATAATTTCGGGCGTAATAATCTTTCCTTCGTTCCTTACAACACACAAACACACACACACACACACACACACACACACACACAGCGTATGATGATGATGATGACGACGATGATGATGATGATGATCATCCTCATATTTCTACCCGAAGCGTCGGCAAGTAGGATCTATAATAAAGATCGTCAACGTGCAAAATTGCGTTCACGTTCGATGAATATATTCGATAGCACCGATTAAAAAACAAAAACAAAAACAAAAAAAAAAAGAAAATAAAAAAACAGGATCGACCGAGATCTTCAGATCTTATCGTAGAACAAGAAACATATTTCTTTCTTAATCGTTACGCACTGTCGTCGAGATCGTGAATTTGTAAACAGGAACGGGGCGAGGGCGAGGGGGAGGGGGAGGAAGAGGAGGAGGAGGAAGAGGAGAGAGAGAGAGAGAAACAAAAAGAAAAAAACACAACTGATAAATTCGATGATTATTATCGGGCCGACTTCAGTTTCCAACGGAGAAATAGATACGCTGCGATTCGTAGAACGACGAATATTAATAGAAGCGCAAGAATGTCCAAAGTAAAATCGGCATCGAGCATGTCGAGTTCCTCCAACGTTGTTTCTGGATTTTTGAAGTGGCAGTATATCTGTGCAAATGGAACATCGATTATCATCATAGATCATCCGATCATTCGTCGTTGCATTAATGATGACGTTATACGGATGGTCCTGTCAAAGCGGTATTATACAAGTCGCTACTCATTTGGACTGAACGGAAATATGGGCTTCGAGCTAATACGAGTGTCATTAATGAAGGTAACTTTATTAATTAAATTCTATCCTTTTCCCCCCCCCCCTTTTTTGTTTCTTTCTTTTTTGTCCTCCCTCGTTAACCCAATCAATTAAGAAATCAAATGTCTCGTAATCAACTGAGACTGCAAAAATGAATAATCGATGATTCGCATCGGAGAAAAAAAGGGGAATTGTCGTTGTGACGTATTTATCTATTTATCTATCTATCTATCTATCTATCTATCTATCTATCTATCTATCTATATATATACCGTTTAAAAAAATTTTATCGATTACCGTAGATAATATAACAATGATTATGTTAATTAATTATTATTCAATGAAAAAGTGTCGATGAAAAATTGTCCTCTCACCTGGAAGCATTTGAGTTTTTCACGTGCGAACGAATAAGTGGCCAATGCCGTTCCTTCGAAACCGTATCTGATGTAACTTAGATAAGTTATCCATCTAAGATAAACGGGAATGGCGTCGAAACTGACGAAGAAACCGGAGAATAGTAGGAACGGTACTGACATTACTGGCGCTAAAAATACGCCGTTTTGTACATTCATTGCAGCACCTACGACAAGGCCTACGGATTGTGCGACGAATGATATCAAAAGGCAGGCACTTAGGAACATGCTGAATCTCATCATCTCGGCCGGTTGACTCGTTAGGAAATAAACGATTGTTACGTAGATTATACAAAAGATCGCCTGGAAAAAATAGGTCGATAGATAACGTATATACAATTGGTAATGATAATGATGATGATAATAATGATGATGATGATGACGATGATGATAATGACAATAATAATAATAATAATATAATTTTCTTTTTACACGAGAACAGTAGTTAAGCTGCGAAATATAACGAGCGTATTGATAAATGATAAGTTTCCTTGATTTACCTGAAAGGGTATATCCGACACGGTGATGGCCAAATAATACGCTTTCAGGGAGTACCATCTGTTAAAATTCTCTTTGAGAAGTACTGGAAGTTCTAACGGAACTGCAATAAAACAACGATTACTTTTCATCGGCCAGATGCTTTTTTGCATTTTTATATATATATATATATATATATATATATATATATATATATATATATATATATATATATTCTCCCTCCATCGAATCCCCAATAAAATGTGAGATCAATCATAGAGGATTAACTTACAGGATAAAATTGTAATTGTCATAGACGTGTACATGAGGAACAACATGTTGAAGAATAAAAATCCAAGATTGCTTAGTACCTTTGCACCATCATTACCGATATCGTAATAGAGGGCACTTATCAGAAAGCCTACCAGAATATGAGCGAATAGACGAAGGTACATCAGTGTCTACAAGAAAAAAGAATAGAGAGAAACAAAAAAAAATATATATATATATATACATATACACCATATATAATATATATATATATATATACATCATATATAATATATATATATATATATATATATATATATATATATATATATATATATATACACACCATATATATAGATACCATCGCGCAAAGTAATTTATTTATTATCAAACATTTCGTTTATTTTCCATCATTTCTTTTTTCCACCTTTAAAACTTACCCAATCTCTTCGACTGAAAAGTAACGTTCTCTTTAAAACGATCCAGAATTGTACGAATTCCGAGGTAGGATATCTTTCTGGGGTTACGATTATCGTATTGTCGAGAAGTGCAGTCTTGACGTTGTCCTTTTCGTTAGAAATAGGTATCGTCACATCGACGGCTGTTATATCGGAACAATTGTATTAGCTCGTTAAATTAGATTTCTACGGGATGTAATATTTAACGAAAAAAAAAAAAAAAAAAAAAGAAAAAGAAAAAAAACCCCAAATGGATAGAAAACAAAACTCTTGGTAATGAATGAAGACGTAAGTGAGTATCCACATTTGGTGGGTAAAGAAAAAAAAAAAAAATAAACAAATAAATAAATAATAAAAATAAATATAATGATAAATAAATAATGAGTAAAACGGAAAACCTTCAATGTGTACCTTGCTTGACGATGTCGTTCGTGGCATAACTCGGAATGATTCCGCCATTATTGACTTCCCTTGTCTGTTCATTCACAGGGAATTTTTCCTCGATATTACTGGCATCATTTTTATCTTTAACCAATTCCCGTCCAATCCCGATTGTTTCGACGTCCTTCTCGAAGCTCGAGTTCGCTCCGGTATTATTCAAACCGTCACTTTTAATATCAGGAAATGGATGACCCTCGCGTATATCATACTGTCCATTTTTTATAGCGTTCACCAAGTTCTTCAAATTGTCGCCGTATTCCCCGCAAGCGACTTCGATTACTGTAATATTATCGCAATTAAATCGATTTAGATCGATCTTACGATCGGCAAGACTCGTTTTTTCCTCCTCTTTTTCTTTCTAAATATCAAGACCGATTATCATTCGATCATTCAATACACTTACTGAAAGAAGCTGGATTATGATAACTAGGACAATTGAGATTAATTGTTCTTAGGAATGGTACCAGCTGAGAAGTGGATCCTTGATAAACGCATTGACCCTCGGCCAGTGTATACAAAGCATCGAACATTTCGAATAATCTTGCGCTCGGTTGATGAATTGTACAAATGATTGTTCTACCACCGCGAGCCAATGTCTTCAAGAGGGATATACATTGAAAACAAGATGACGAATCCAATCCACTGTAAAATCAAATAATAGATTATTATCGTCAGTCCCATTATCATTATCATTATCATTATCGTTATCATTGTTATCATCATCATCATCATCATCATCATCATCATCATCATTATTACACACAATTTATTCATCAAGAAATATGAATATTGTTTCTTTATTTATTTCACATATCTTAGATTATTATTATTTATAATCGTCGATAAAATCAAATCGTCGACGATTGTTTAGAATGAAAGGTAAAATAGTTAACATAAATTCGAACGAAAAACAAAACTCGTGTTCTTTTCTTTTCTATTTTTCTTCTTTTTTTCAAGGATAAACAAGGACCTTCGAAACAGTACCGTCGGTACATTTATTTTCTTCTCGTAAAGCTAAATAAAAAAAATATAAAGTAATCATTCGTAGACCTGTTGACCTTGAATATATATATATATATATATATATATATATATATATATATATATATATATATCTGCGATCAGAATATCCTTTTTCGAAGGGAGCAAAGCAAAAGAATCAACTTGCCCTATAAAAACATTCGAAATATTTGAAATATCGAAATATTAAGAAGAAAGAAAAAAGACGAGCATATGAAGAAAAATCGTCAAAACAACAATTAAAAAAAAAAAAAAAGAAAAAAAAAGAGAGAGAGAAAGAGAAAACTGCCCAAAGCAATATCTGCTTATTGCAAGTTTTGAAGACATAGAAATTATAATGTGCGTAAGAGAAAGTGAATGAGATTTATCGTATTAAAAAGTGGTCATTAATATCAAACTTTCACTGGCTGGTTGGTTATTCTCAAGAAGAAACGAGGATCTTGTTATTCTATGATTCGTCGTGCATTATATAATTTAATTAATTTTAATAATAATTCGTCTAAGGAGTCTATATGTACATATATATATATATATATATATATATATATATATATATATATATGTTGATAAATAATGAGAGGTAAATAGGTCAGCATTCATTCAATAAAAATGTTGAGAAGACCATGAGCTGCTGCTGCTGCTGCTGTTGCTGCTGCTTGCAAAAGTAAAAGTGAAAGTCTTCTTTCGAGTTCATTAAATTTTCTTTATTTCGATTTCATTCGAAGCTCGCTCCTATGTCATTCAAAATATAATCTTGAGATTAAATTCGTTTATTCGACGATCATATCGGAAATGAAAGAATTTAAACAAAGGTGTCATGTAGATTTTATCAAAGATATCGTTAAATTTTAAAGACGTATGTACGAAAAGAAATTAATTACCTCGTTGGTTCGTCGAAAAACATGACGGGTGGATTATTGACAAGTTCAAGGGCGATCGAAAGCCTTTTCTTTTGACCACCGCTCAAGTTCGAGGTCATAGTATGTTTATGCTCGGACAAACCGAGCGTTTCCAATATCTCTTGTATCTGAAAATATCCATAAAGTGTGTTCGCAATTAAGTGTTAATTTTTTCAAATATCATAAATTCATCTTTACCCTTATTAAACAATAATCAAATATCATAAAAATATCCGTTCTATAAATTCTATCATTATATTTGTCTTAAATAATATATAGATACCGTCCAAACGTTTAATTAACTTAATATTTTTTTTCATTTTTATTCTGATAAACAATTAATTTTGTTATCTTTAGAGATTTATAAACATTCTTTATATATATTATATTATAATTCTGTATAATATATTAATAAGTTATTTAATTATGTGTGTGTGTGTGTGTGTGTTTGTGTATTTTAAAATTAATAATTTATCTACGATATTCAAAGGGTAGAAAATGATAATAATAACGAAAAATTATTTATTATACGCACCACTTCTTCCTTCTCCTCTTTCGGAACGTGTTTTCCAAGTTTCAGACTTGCAGCGACCTTCATAGCTTCGGCGACAGTTAAATTGGCATGAAGCTGATTATCCTGCATGATGTAGCAAGAAAGTTTTCTAAAGACACTTAAATTCCTTTCGTGTCCGTTCATCGTTATACTTCCTTCCACTCCTGCCCATCTAAAAATACGATTAATCTTTAATTTAATATCATTTGTCGTTTATTTACCATGCATGAAGATAATTTCGATCATGATTATAATAAATAATTATTATATCTTAAGAATGCGAAGGTACATAATTTCAACATACTAATGTACGATACCGATCGAAGAAAGAAAAAGAAAAAGAAAAAAAAAAAAAAAAAGAAATAAGAAAAAGGGGACAAAAAGAAAAAATTAAGAACAACCTCTAATGAATAATTCATAAGAAGGTTACATAATTAAATTCAAAGTTGATGACAACATTTATAATTCCATCAATGACAATTTATCTAGGAATAAAACTCGTTTAATATCGCGTTCTCTCTCTCTCTCTTTCTCTTTCCATCTATCTATTTATCTATTTCTCTTTCATATAACGACGAAGTCTATGTATTGCGTTACATATTTACATGTCGATCAAAGAAAGAAACCTGTTTTCTCAAACCGTGGGCAAAATAGAAAAAAAAAAAAAAAAAAAAAAAAAAATAGAAACGATGGTGAAATTTTTATCTATTATTTTGTCACTTATATCTTTTAAGAATACGATAAAGATTAACTTTTTAAAAAAGTTAATACCTATCTATATCCTATTTTAAAAACAAATTTTAAATACACAATTTACTCCTTTACTGCGCGTGTAGAATTTATTATCGTTCATCTTTCGTCCTAAGATACTCCGTTGTCCTTGAAAATATATATTCCTTGAGAATGTTTCAATATTATTATACGAAGGAAATAACCGTTATCAGGTGTTAGACGTATAATAAATCGTCTTGTTTCCTCTTTTTATTTTTATCTTATTTTGATTTTTCTTTTTTTTTTTCTTTTTTATATTTTTTCTAATTTCATTCAAAGCATTAAAACTAAACGATAAAGATAGAAAAAGAAAAAAATTATTCGAAAGGAAGGAGGAAGGAGAAGAGATGGCAGAACAACGATTTTAATTTTCGTTCGGATCATTCTCGATAAAATGGAGGAAAAGCCTTGACACTCGGTCTTGACCCCAGAATCTTATAGTACACATATTTATGAAGATGTCGTATAATACGAACATGAAATAGCTCAGTTGGATATTCAAATGGAAGAAATAAGTTTTATTATGAGAATAGATGAGTTACACACGTATACGCGTGCGTATAATATATATATATATTTTTTTTCTTATTTTCAAAAGGAATAAAAGGGAACAAATAAAAGGAGAAGAATAAGAAGAAAGAGAAAAAAAGAGGAAAGAAAAAAAAATTAAATTATGCACCACTTAAAATGCTAATGACTCTACGTTTGGAAAAAAAGCGACGGCGCGACGAATAACAATTTAAAAATCTGTTTGTTTAATATATACCCAGTGGAAAATTTATTTCATCTCTCGGCGAAGTAACGATTGTGGCGTGGAGAAAAAAAGGGGGGGGGGGGAAAAAAAAGAAAAAGAAAAAGAAAAAAATATTCTTGGTAACAAAAAAATTATTCCTTTCCACGTTCCTTTGTATTTATATAATCGCAGAGAAAACGAAGAAAGTGAAATGATTTCTCTTCTCGTAAATAAAAGGTAAAAGTAGTTCTTATACGAGAGAAGAAAAGAAAAAGAAAGGAGAAGAAGAGAGGAATCAAAACAAAAAAAAAAAGAAAGAAAGAAAGAAAGAAAAAAAGGACAAGGAAAAAAAGAAAGAAAGTAAAATCGAGTTCTCGCGTGAGTTGATTTATTCATCAGTAATCCCGATGCAAAACCCTGACCCAACTGATCTTGTATATATATATATATATATATATATATATATATATATATATAAAAGAAAAAAAAAAAAAGAAAACTAGTTAAGCTTTTAAACAACGAGAAATGCTATCCGTGGACGACCGGATAATATAAATTATTTCTTTTCGTATTTTTTCTTTTTTTTTTGTGCTCATTCGTTTATTATATATAATCTAACGTAAGTACGTCGCGTGTGTAACGTGATGCGTGGACTCGATTGATTACGATGCCACTTTCGCAAGTTATACAATTTATACGTTACTACGAATGGGTTTTGTACTTTAAATTGTGTATGTAAAAAGTAAAAAAATAAGTAAATAAATAAATAAATAAATAAATAAATAAATCACTGAATGAAACATAACGACATGTAAAATGGGGTGATACGTATGTAAGTACTTATCACGTTTTCGAATATACATACACAATTTCAATTTTTGATTTCATTAAATTATGTCGTCTTGAAATAATATATGGAAAGCGTATAAATGAATATTAACTCACTTATATCCTGTGAGTATATTCAAAAGGGTCGACTTTCCAGCACCTGATGGTCCCATTATGGCTGTCAACTCGCTAGAACGGAGTCTCCCGCTTACAGATTTTAAGATTGTTTTTACACCTGTAAAATAAATATTGATTGATTAATTAATTAATAGGGATACGGGAGAGGGAGAGAGAGAGAGAGAGAGAGAGAGAACAAAATAATATTATTTTACTGTTAAAAAAAAATATATGAAAAAAAAATAAAAAATATATTAATATAAATAATTTTTAAACGCCAAACCAGAGAATAATATAAATAATTTTGAAAGATAAACACGGAATAAAATGATAGTAAATTATTTCGAGATATCACGTTACAATGAAATGTAATTACCGAACGTGTTCTGTTAAAAATAATAATAATAATAATAATAATAATAATAATAATAATAATAATAATAATAATTACTATTATTAATAGTAATTATATTACTATATTACTATATAATTATATTACTATTATTATATTATTAATAGTAATTATTATTATTATTATTATTATTATTATTATTATTATTATTATTATTATTATTAATGTTATCAACGGGAGTTTATTAATACATTCGCATATGGTACAAACTTTACATGATATTTTCATCGTGACGATGATTATTAACACTCGTGGTTCCGGATATCGAACAAAGAGCGTTGAATAAGCAGGACAAAGTCCAGAACGATGAACGAATACATCAATCCGTTTTATTCGTTAATAAATTAATGACACCAAACGAAAGGAACAATTTCCGACCGTTTTTGAACAATATTAAATAAAAATTGTATTGTTGAAAAAATTTTACGAGGATAATTAGTTTTTTTTTTTTTTTTTTTTTTTTTTAAGCGCTACGATTCATTTGATATACAGATTTAACAGGCGAGTTATCATGTTTTTATCTTTTTATTTCTTTTTTTTTTTAATTCGCACGCATATCTATTTCGTTTTGAAGTAATATTCCACGGAAAAATACAAATTGATTGACGTTCAATATTCATTCTGGTTGATATTTCCTTTTTTTTTTCTTAACAAAAATTTTCACTTCCTCAAAATGGTATTTATGGTTATTTTTTTTTTTTTTTTTTTTTTTTTTTTTTTTTATATATACGAACGAGAATTTTGTCATTTATGTCTAAACGAAAATTATTGCGTAATAATACGAACAAGATTGGTCAGCTGAAAGATAATTTGAAACATTTTACTGAAATAAATAACATGGGAAGTGAATTCGTGTGATAATGCAATGGTTTATTTTATCTAAGTCATTCGATACGAGCGAACAATAAAAGAATATATATATATATATATTCATGAATTTAATTGCATAATTATGTTAATTAATTTGTTCTTCTCCTTCATATTTTCAATATAATTTCTATTAATTATTGATTACATTTTTCTTTTTCATTTTTATTTTTAATCAATGCACGAAATTTTTATTTTTCTCAATGAAATGAAATTTCAAATAAAAATTATTCATGAGATGATAAATATTTGAAATAGTCATTTGAAAATATTTCCCCATAGTTCTCGTCGCATTACTCATTTATTTCTCGAAGTTACGCGAAGTGAAACGTGTTGCGTAGTGTTAGAGGTAATTTTTTCAAGTGGCTTCCTTCGCTTTGTACATTCTTTTACGTTGCATTAACGATTGCATCGGAAATTACAAGTTTCCATCGTTTTCCTTCGATTTCAAATCCAACCTATCCCCCCTACCTCGTAGATTAGCAAACATTCGCACACATATTGTAAACCTATTGCGATAGAATTATCAATTGTTAAATTAACATTAAACCTTAGCCTCTTCTGTAATAACTTCTTTTTCCTTATTCCTTTTCTTTCATTTATAAATCAAAATAATAAAGAAGACAATGCAAAATTATACGCAATATTATATTTATCCTCATATATCATTACTAATTAACACAATTTCCATTGCGATTAAGAATTAATTGATTAAATTAATCTTCCTAGAATTTTACTTACTCGATTCCGAACGAATGTTACAACGAAGAAAACTTTTAAAAGGATTATTCATTTCTCTGTGTCCTCTTTTCACTCTAAAAGAAATAAATTTCTTTTAATAATTGCTAGAACGTCGACGGTGTAATTGCGAATGAAATGAATCTTTTTTTCTAGGTACTCGTAAACTTTTGGAAAATATTTCGAACGTACGTGCCTGTTCCAAAAAAAAAAAAAAAAAAAAAAAAAGAAAAAGAAAAGAAAAAAATATAAAGAAATAAATAAAAAAATGAACAACGAAAATACTTTGTTAAAACAGCTATTATTATTAAAAGTCATTTTTGTACGAGTTAATTTCGATGTTTTCGAGACAAAACAATGGCGTCGACGTAGGCAAAAAGAAATAAAAGATCGATGCGCTCTTCTCGATATAAATAAAACGCGGTCAGGGATCTATCGGTTGATGAGAAAGTTACAAAGCCGATGCGAAAACTATCTTCTTTTCTGTTTTTTTTTCTTTCTTCTGCGTGTGTGTATGTGTGTCTATACAGAAATAATTTTGCAGTAATGGCGAGTGTAAATGTTTATTTCCCTCAATACGATTTTGTATTCTCTCCTTTTTCGCTTTTTTACATTTTTTCTTCTTCTTCTTCTTCTTCTTTTTTCCTTTTTCTTTTAACTACACACTAAATTAACACCTTTCGATTCTTTTGCTTTTTTATTTAATAGACCATTAAGGTAATCCTTTGTTTGAAATAAATATTATCGATAGGTAAATAGACCATGAGACAACAACTAGCCAGAATATAAAGATGAAAGTATAGGTTGAACCGTATTAACGATAATTTAATATCTATTATAATTGTTGCAACTTCTAGATAAGATTGGCTAACACAAAGTTGATAAATTGTACAAATCGTAAACAAAGGGGGGGGGAGAGGGGAGGTCAAAGATACAACAATGTTTCATATTATTTTTCGATAACGTCTGTCATATTCGAATATCTAACTCGTATCTCTCTTTCTCTCTCTCTGTCGTTTTTATCTCGAGCACTTTGTACGATAAGTATAATTATTTTTCCCTTTTTCATTCTAACCATTCTCACAATAAAATCTACGTCAATGTTTATTCAAGCACGAATCGTTCGAGAAATAATATGATTTATGTTGAAATATTTTTCTTCATTGTATGGGGGAAAAAAAAAAAAAAAAAAAAAAAAAAAAAAAAAAGAAGAAAAGAATGTTGTTAAATAGCATGCTTACCTTACGATAATTACTCGACTTAATACGAAACGTAAAATGACTCGGTGTTTAAATGACCGTGCAATAAAATTAAAATACAATGCATAAAATAAACATATAATGAGCGACGTATATATGTGAATAATTTTTGTATCAATAATTATTGTCAGAGAGTAATCAATTGAAACGCGATTACCGTTGATTGATCTCAATCATATAAGTTTCCAAATATTATTAATGATAAACAAATATTTTATAAATATATAATCACGCAATTAATATTTTCATTGTAAAACAAGATTTAATAGACGTTAATCGTAATATAATTTAGGTTCAAACGAAGAAAAAAGAGAAAAAGAATGAAAGAAAACGAATAAAGAAGGAGAGAAAGGTGAAAAGAAAAGAAAAAAAAGAGAGAGAGAGAGAGAGAGAGATGAAGTAAAAAGTGGAGCAAAGAGATATAATATCCTTCTTATCTATATTATAAATTAAATCTTTTCTAGGATAAAGAAGACTCGAGGAATAGAAAAGTAGGTGTGCATATCACACGAGTCAATAGTTTCTCGAAGCTAACACATGAATCGTTAATTGTATTTGTGGGTTTATGCTGTAACTGGATTTCTTGCAAAATCGAGGTCAATGATCGTATGCATGTTAAACCGGTAAGTAGTACACTGTTGTATTACTAATGATTTAGGAACTAGAGATTACTACATTTATTATTATTTTCATTATTATTATTATTATTATTATTATTATTATTATTATTATTATTATTTGTTGTTGTTATTATTATTATTATTATTGTTATAACAAAAATGATTTCTCTCTTAAAGCGACAAATCGAAACACATTAAGATCGA
>OU426863.1:3253286-3305786 GCA_911387685.1 Dolichovespula media
ATATCACAATACTCTATTATTGTAATATAATATTCTTCGTTTCTTCTTCTTCCTTTTTCTTTTTGTAAAAAAGAAAAAAAAAAAAGAAAAAAAAGAGATCGACCAATTATAATAACATCGAAACCTGATCCTTCGTTTCTCATTTTTATAATGAAAATCGTGTATTCCCAGTTTCCAATTAAGAATAAGAAGAAGTTGAAAGTAATTTTATCTAATTGCAGGCTATTGGTTTATAATAAAAATAAAAATAGTATTATTAATTATTACTTTATTTTTTCTTCTCCATTTTTCCAGTAGGGAACGCTATCGCGTATAATAAATGTTAAGTGTATATTAAACACACACAAAAAAAAAATAAATAAAGAACATTCATTTAAACATTCTCAAGCAAAATATAGTAAATTATAATGGAAAAAGAAGGTCGCTCGTGTTAGTAGTTTTTTTTTGTTTTATTCTTCTCATCGTTTCCGTTCCTCTCTCTCTCTCTCTCTCTCTCTCTCTCTCTCGTCACATGTAATATTGAAATACCTAATTATAATGGAATCATCCTATCGTATATCATCCTCATATTTTTTCTTTAGTTGAATAAAGTACGAACCTCTTATATGAATGTTCTACAAAAAACAAAGATAGAAAAAAAAAAAAAATTATGATGTAGAACGTTGTGTCTTTTTTAATCTTCTCGCACCAAATGACGTATATATACGCCCTTGAAGAATAAATATTCATATCGAATATTAAGAACCGTTTACATATGGTTTCGAAAAATTAAGAGTCGGACAGGAAAAACGTGTCGAGCATCGTAAATGTTAAATACGTCAGTATCTAATAATAGTGATATCTATTATATTATATTTTATTTTTTAAAATTGAACTAATCTCATTCAATTCCTTCATTGGTTACTTGATGATAATCGAGCGACACTGAAGGGAACAAATAATAACAAAAAAAAAAAAAAAAAAAAGAAAAATCAATAACAGTAATATTATTTCACGGGAAAAATGTAAAATTTGTACGACGATTTGAAAAATATTTTACGCCCGTTATAAGCAATTATCGAAATGCGAGTAAATTTCAATCGTCTAACGAAATTTGTCCAATATTATTATTTTCTTCGTGCAATGCTTTTTTTTTTTTTTTTTTTTTTTTTTAGATTACAGTAAGATTGATGGTTGAGTAAAGGAAAACGAACGACGCCTATGCGACATTCCACGTTTTAATTCTTTTCTCTTTACGTCACATCCTTATCCATAATGCAAAAAGGATTTAGGTCGATTGCGATAACTTTATATATCGTCGAGACATCGATTTTAACGATTAAAAAATCCGTGAGTTTTATCGTCGTTGTAAGGAAAAAAAAAACAAAAAAACAAAAAAAAAAAGAAAAAGAAACGAAAGGAAAGAGAAAACCAAAAACAAATGTAATTACATGTAACGGGAATAAATGAAATTACGATTTCGCGTATCAATCGAATAATTCGATTCGATAATAAGAGTAAGACTTAAATTGATATGGTTTTTTGTGTTAAACGAGATATAATCTCGCATATAGGAAATGTCTAAATATATGATACGATCATGACCCATGATTCAACTTCATTAAACACCACTAGTAGTTTCTCTGCGTTTTTTTAGAAACAATAAGCCGTTATGATCGACATCGATGGAAAGCTTTCGTCCCTCTAACGTTTTACGTCACTACGACTGACTACTCCACCTTTCAAACTCTAACGTAGGATCGTGACTACAAAACCTATGTCTTATGAATGCAAAAAAGCCCATCATCGTGATTTATACATAGTGTCAAAATTTAAATACAATGCATACGAGTTGATGGTAAAAAACGAAAGAAGAAAATTAAAAAAAAAAAAGAAAAAAGAAATTCTTAAAAATTCTTTTTGTCAGGAAACTCGTGAGCGTATATCGTTGCAATTGAAATCTAGAGAAGAAAAAAAGAGAAAGAGAGAGAGAGAGAGAGAGAGAGAGAGAGAGAGAGAGAGAGAAAACAAAAAGAACAGTCGAGAATATTTTTCGCGAATAAAATATCGATCGGAATGAGCGATCGGCGTTTTGCGGAAGAGAAAAAAATTCGATTCGATGTCGTGCGACATTTTCTCTTCTTTTCTTTTCTCTTTTTTTTTTCTTTTTCGTTCATATCTTTCTCCCTTTTTATTCTTCGTCTTTTTTCTCTTCGTAAATACATACATAAACGTACACGTTATGTGCACACGTACATATTATGTATGCATACAGTCGTAATAATTTTTTCTCTTCTTCCACTAACCTTCCAAATCGAAAGGACGTTTGTATACACATTCTACGCTTATACATACATTCCTCCTTTTTTCTTTTGCGGGCATATTATGCTCGACGTCGCGCGTGTTTTATTCGTCGATTCGGCAATAAATTTAGAATGATTATTTCTAGCTTGACTATACGTCCAAATAATATATATTTATTAGAGTAATTATGAATAATAATAAAAAAAAATAAAAAAAAAAAAAAATCCTTTTCTCGGTACTCTTCCTTCATTTCATTTTCTTCTTCTCTTCCTTTTCCTTATTCTCTCTTGTATTTCTATTTTTTCTTCTTTTCTTTTTACGTTAACTACACTAACACGTCACTAATACTATGATTTTATTTTAAATTACTTACAATTGAGATATCGTTACCACAGTTATAATTGCATTTATCTTATTTATTTGATACTTTTTTCCCCTTTTCTTTCACATTCGATTATGATTAGAAATAATTTCATTTACCATTTATTCATATTCATATACCATTTACCATTTATGAAATGTTAATTTTACTTTTTATTTTTTTATTATTTTTTTTTTTTTTTCTATCGAGAGAACGGATTTTTTTTCATATAAATTTCATCGGCGCAATGTCGTTTTATATCCTCGAGAAATTAATTAGACGGTAACGTCACGTTCTTCTTTACGTTATTGATCACGATCGACATAATCGATGTGGGATTCTACGATGAGTGATATTCCAAGGAAAACCGCGATTTCTGTTGGAAACGATTCTCGAATGAATTTCTAAAGGCCGAGAAAATACTAGGAAGACGTTTACTATTGATTTATACAGGGAATTTATTATTGAAAACTAATAGTGATAATTAAAAAAAAAAAAAAAAAAAAAAAAGAAAATTAATCAAAGTAAAAGAGAAGTAAAAGAATAGGAAAGAAAGAAAGAGAAGACAAAAATTTGAGATAACGTTTAAGAAAGAGAGAGAGAGAGAGAGAGAGAGAGAGAGAGAGAGAGTGTGTGTGTGAGTGTGTGTCTTTTAATTTTATTTTTATATTAAAGTTAAGAATTCGAAATGAATAGTTCATTTATTAACGACCCAATCGTGAAATTACAAAAGCTAATAATTTCTTTTATTGTCAATAAAAAACAATCTATTGAGTCTCTCTTTAGCGAGAACGTAAATATAAAACTAAAGCTATTGGAATAAAGGTCAGCTAGACAACGAATGGATCAAAGTTCGCCAACAAGGAAACCATCGGATTTAAAATACTCGTATCATTATCATTACGTGACTTAATAACATATTCTTCAACTACAAAATTTATTTTCTTTATAAAAAAGAAAAACAAAAAAAAACTTGATTTCCAAACATTCCTATGCAAATCATGTTTTTCTTACCATATTTACAAGATCGTCTTGTTTCAATCCAGTTAATGGAAACGATCGTTTATTTATCCCTTTTTGTTTCTCTCTTCTTGTTTCATTTTTTCTATTCTTTTTGTTCATTTAAATTTTTTCTTTTCTTTTCTTTTCATAGATAAATTTTTGTTGTCGGAACAAATTATCAAGTAAATTAATTTGAAATATAAATATATAATTCCTTTCACAGGATATCTCATTAAACTATTAAATTCTTACAACTCTACATTGAATCGCATGCATTTAACGTTTAACTTTAATAGATCATTATTATTTTTAGATCCAATAATCGTCAGTTCACTGAGAGAGATAATTAATGTGATCACACTTAAGTAATAATAATAATAATAATAATAAATAAACAAATAGCTCGATCTATCTATAAAATTTTATTATGTAATTCGTAATAATAATTAACGATAAAATTATGAGCAAAATTTTATGTTTATCAACGTTGATCCTGTTTAACAATAAAACCGTACAGGATCTTATGTGTATGTGTGTGTGTGTGTGTGTGTGTGTGTGTATGCCTTACGAAAAAAAATATAATTGGAGAAGTGAAATTATCAAAAAGTAAATTTTAATCGTGAATGAATACTGTGTCATGACACTGGACATAACTCGATGTATATAAATAGATGATGTATGTAACTCGATGCTTTTACGAAGGAATTAAATGAAATTGATCCATAGATCCACTCGATATTCGAATAAGTTAGAAAAATTTTCTTCCTTCCATTATTATTTTGTTTTTATTTCATTTTAATCAAAAGTATCGATAAGTTGATAATAAATTAAAAAGAATTTAATGTTGATTGTATATATATATATATATATATATATATATATATATATATAAATACAAAACACGAATCGGTATTAATGAATATTTACGATGAGGAATGAAAAAAAAAAAAAAAAAAAAACATTTTAACGCGAGATTTCTTGAAAACAATTATATCGTGTCACTGCATTCTCATTATGTCTCTCCTTCCGATTTCTTCGAAGGAAATAATTTTTAGAACGAAGAAATATTATAATGATTAAAAAAAAAAAAAAAAAAAAAAAAAGAAAGGGAGACAAAAGGAACGATTCTTCCTTCTTCCCTTTCCTTCTCGATTTTTATGATATATGATATAATGATAATGATAAAAACAAAATAAAGAAAAAAAAAAAGAGAATGAAAAAAATACTTTGCAATAAATAATCTTCAAGTCTTTCTGTAATAATCGACAAACAAAGAGAGATAGATCTCTTCAATTCTTTCGGATAATCGGATAAAAGTTCGAAGTCCAATGGACTACAGCTGGTTAACAACAACCTGTCACCATTGTTTTATCTAGATCTAATTTACTTTATCAGAAGTATCTATTAAAGATTAAAAAGTAAATTTTCACGAGTACTTTGCACCAATCTGATATCTATCTTCGAAGATAATTATTATCGACTTTTCGATTTCTCTCACATACATTATCCTTTTATACATTCCTCGTTTAAGATTCATTCGTCCATTCGTTCGTTCGTTTAATTAATGTTTCAATGTTTCTTAGAACAGTTCAACTAATCAAAAAAATATAATTTATTATAATATACGTGAAAAATTTATCAAATTCAAATGTAACCCAACGATAATAACATTTTGTTAATAATAAAATTAACGTTATCGTTGATATTCATTGGAAAAGTAAAGATATCTTCTTCTTTTTTTTTTTTTTTCTTTTCATTTCTTTATCGATTATCACGTAAACTTACTTTCGATCGAGTATATATTTTACAGGCGGTTCAATATTATTAGATTAATAATAAAATATAATAAAAGAAGAATTTAGGAACGTAAAAAAAAAAAAAAAAAAAAGAAAAGAAAAAAGGTTCATAAGTGATTTCTTATGAAATAAGAGAAAATGAAAAAACCAAAACAAGACAAAACCAAAGAATTAAGAAAAAAATAGGCGCAAAAATCGGACCGATGGATGAAGCTCGAGATACACCGCTGCAAGGTTAACTCAATAATTTCTTCGATTATTTAAAAATCGCATAATTATTATAGTTCATCGATGCAATATATTAATATACACATCATTTTAGAATTAGATCGATCGGTTTATATAATATTTTTTAATAATACGAACCTATCGACTCCGTTACCATAGCAGCTGTTTTGCACATCGTATTTCTCTTTTTTCACCATCATTTAAAAATCTCCTTCCTTATCAAGCTATTTTCCTTTCTTTTTTTTTTTTTTTTTTTTTTTTTCTTACACGTTGATGATCCAACTATCGCGTTTGTATTCTATCTGAAAAAATAAGACGAAAATTATTGCAATTATATATTTTAAATTAAATCTAATCTATCCACTATTATATGACAACGAATATATGAGAATTATGTTATCATATAAGCTAAGTAAATTTGAGTGATGAAATATAATTTGAAAAAGAGAGAGAAAGAGAAAATTTGTATGTATTTCGTCAAAGTTACGTAATCGTCTCTTGATGTGACGTTGAATAATATTCCATGATTTTGCCGATAGTCAATAAGGGAAAATAAGTTAGACAGAGACAGAGAGACTGAGAGACAGAGAGACTGAGAGACAGAGAGACAGAGAGATAGAAAGAGACCGAAAAACAAAGTAAAAGGAGATAGATAAATAGACGGGGAAAAAAATTGAAAATACGTTGAAATGCAAATATGTGAGATATGTATATGAATAAATTAAACGGATAACATGAAACACTAATTATTATGCGTATTGCAGAATAAAGTTTATATTTTGTCAAGTCTCCTTCATTATCTCTATCTCTCTCTCTCTCTCTCTCTCTCTCCCTCTCTCTTCTTGTCTTTCTCTCTCTCTCTCTCTCTCAAACACACACGCACGCACGCACACACACACAGATAGACAGGCAGACAGGACACGCATTTCCTTTTTCCACGTTTGTTTCTTTTTATTTCTTTTTCCTTTGGTCGTCTTCAATTTTCTATGCCGTTATTAAAAAGTGATCAATTTTGTTTATATAAAATCTTAATTTGTAAAATCGTGATTTGTATCACGATAGAGTTGTTCCAATCCAGGTATCGATTTATTAATCATTAACTTCTTTTTTTTTTTACAATAATCTATCGACATCAATACGTTCGTCAATAATAAAACAAAAAAAAAAAAAAATACAAGAAAAAAAAGCAGTATGTCCGATTAAATTTTCCTATACATCGCTTGTTGTTTCCTGCTTTTTCTTACTTATTTCAATTTGTTTTTTCCGTTTTATATATATATATATATATATATATATATATATATATATATATATTTTTATCTTTTTTTCCTTTTTATCATATCTACAAGAAAAAGTAATTATTAAAAGAAACACGAACGTCTTCTACGTATCCGTGTTAAAAACTATTCGACATTTGATATGACTCATAGCTAAACTAATTGGATACATATATCTAAACACCTAAGAGTGTCAAATGAACCTTAACGGTCAAGGATAACGTTATTTGCTCTTTTCTTCTTCTTCTTCTTCTTCTTCTTCTTATCTTCACTTCTCTTCTGTGACTTTTTACTTCCCTTTCCCCGCCCTGCCGCCCCTTTGTCCTTACGCTCGTTCAAAATTTTTACACGCTGATAGCACTAGTAGTGTTAGGAGGAAAAATGTTCTTTAAAGAATTAATCTAAAAAATTCTGATCAACGATAATTCGTTTTTTTTTCTTCCCTTTCTTTACCATCTGTTCCTTTTTCCTCGTTTTTTTTTTCTTCTCTCTCTCTCTCTCTCTTTTTTATTTTTTCGTTCCTTTTAACAATTCAACGTACGTACTCATTATATTTGCAAATTGTTTTTTTTATTATACTACGCGCGGAGATAATCTAACGTTCGAATGATACTTACTGAAGTGGTCCGTCCGTATCACTTTATGTTAATGATTTAAACATAAGATATTAAATAACACATAAAATATAAGATGACAATTATTTATGCGAATATATTCACGATCGAGATTTTCTATAATGCATGTGTTAGGTTCTTGAACTTTTACAACATAACGATCTTGAACGTTCAAGTCATATCCTTGACCTTTACTTACTTTTTTCTTTCATTTTTTCCTTTTTTTTTTTGATCCTTTTTACCCCCTCCCCCCATCTCTCTCTCTCTCTCTTTCGAAATACAAGACGAACAATCGCATAATTTTCTTTTTTATTTCTTTCATTCTATATCACATTCCTAATAACAAGAAAAATGACGTAACGAGCGACTCCTTCATCTTCTTCCTTTTTTTTTCTGTTTTTTTTTTTTTCTTCTCTTCCTTTACCAACACGGAAATCACGTTCTAATAATTATAACACTAGGATCTATCCAGGTTCGAAAAAAGACAGAAAATCTTGATAGTTCATTTCGCATAATCGCTATGACACGCTCATAATAATGTAATTGTTCATTACAGCAATGCCCGACAATGTATTACGACGTAATAGGGAATCACTTAATTGTTCTTTACAATTACGTAAGTTATGATATGTTTCTTTTTTTTTTTTGTTTTCGAAAATTCAATATATTATAACTATTTTTCTAATTTACGGTATAAAGATTTTCCTTCCTTTTTTTCTCTTTCTTCTCCTTGTTTTCTTTTTCCTTGTCTTTTTTCTTTTGTATCATAAATTTATGCCCAATTAAATGTTACATATTATATCAATCAAAAAATTTGGACGTGACATAACAAAAGTTAACATAACAAACTAATATTCAGGATTTGATGATGAAAAAAATAATAATAATTATCATTATCATTATTATTATTATCATTATCATTATTATTATTATTATTATTATTATTTTTGATATAATATTATAATAACAATTATTATTAAATATAATAATAATAATAATAATAATAATAATAATAATAATAATAATAATAATCGTTCGAAAATGTCAAGAAAAGATATTACGAATACAATGTCCACACACACACACACACACACACACACACACACGGACGCACGCACGAGTAAGTTTAGTGTTTTAATAATTAATTAAGGAATTCATAATGATTTCCAGAAACTTCGATCTTCTCTCTCTCTCTCTCTCTCTCTCTCTCTCGTTATGATAGGAACGCGTTGTTGTTTAGAGTTTAAAGGTTGAACTTTGTATATGTGCAATGTGCAGCGTGCAACGTGCAACGTGCAACGTTCCATGCAATGGCGCTATAACGTATCCATGTTCCGTGTTAAAAAATAGTTTTAAAAATAGTTGCAAAAAATAAACAAACAAAATAAAAAGCTAAAGAAAAAAAAAAGGAAGATAAAAGTTGGGAGAAAAAGATATACTTGGAGAGCGAGCGAGAGAAAGAAGGGGAAAAAAAAATTAATTATAAATAATACGAGAGAGAGAGAGAGAGAGAGAGAGAAACTTGTATCCATCCACTTTTGGATCTTATCCGTTCATCACTTTCGAATTTATCCCGTTGAATCTTTAACCGGCCAAGAAAAGGAGAGGCTTAGATTAAGGAGAGATTGAAAATATCTCGAAAGACATTTACTTACGTGATGAAACGAAAAATTAAAAAAAAAAACTTCGATAAAAAAAAGAAGAAGACGAAGAGATAAAGCTTTCAAGGTCGTTGACTCTTCGCTACTATCCTCGGAGTGTAACGTGTTGAATGCTCGTTGTGCAATGTAATAATACTGTCAGACCGTTCACGTTCATTCGTACGATATCAAACGTAATGATAAATGAAAATTTTCGAAAAAAATATATATACATATATATATATATATATATATATGTACTCTCTCACTTTTGTTAATTTATCGTCCGTTAATTATGTACCGTTATTTTTTTCGTTTTTTTTTTCTTTCTTCTTCTCGACTTTACACGACCACTCGTTATTTCTGAGACGAACGTGCCTGACACTCGAATAGACCGTGAAAGAACTGTGACGACAATTTTCTTCGGCCGATCATCGAATACTGTCCTCTCTTTCCAACAAGTCTTGCCGTTTAATTGCTACTACACGCACTTCCTCTCTCTCTTTCTCTAATCGCTATACCACTACACGTACGTTTATTTGTACCACTCCGAGGCCATAAGTCGAATTGGAATAATTCTCTGATTGGTCGACGACAACGAGATCTAATATCGATAGTTTTCCTCCTTCTTCCTCTTATTTATTTTGTTTAATTACGTACATACGTCACACACGACACGCACATCACACATCGTGTATATATATATATACGTACATGCCTATATATAAATATACATGTTAATATATTCTTTTCTTTTTTTTTTGTTCTATACTTCTTTCTACCTTTTCTTTTTTTTGCTATCAATGACAACGAGTGATATATTTTGACGGAATAAACTCGCTGTCATTAAACTTTGATGAATTGATTGCTTCGTCATTGATCTTTCAAATCCTTCGCAATTGTAATTTTAATTCTGGAATCGTGGATATTATAATAACGTCCCTTTGTTTCTTCCTTATTCACTATATTCTTTTATCACTATCGTTACAGTATTATAGTATAGATGAATTATTAAATATTTATTAATTGGATGTTAAGCTCACTGTATCTCGTAGCGAAGTACGCGAGGAAAACAAACATGGCGTACGTAAAGATGACTGACCAACTTTTGAATGTGTTTTAGCAGCGCCACCGACGGCGAAAGATCGAACGAAATTATTAACTTGTTATCGACACGATCGAGAAGATAAACAAATGTCGATAATTATTATTTATCGTTAAGACTTAGTCGGTAACGTTAATCGTTGATTCTAATTGATCGTTGAATTTGTTGGTAAAATAGAAAATATTATCGATCGCTTTTTGATTGTATAGACTCGAACGATAAAGTAGGTAAAACTTTTGTTTGATTCAAATCCATTAAAAATCCAATTTTGTGCCAATCTCATTTTTATATGACGCTTTCATTGCTTTCTTTTCGTTTTCCAATCTAATTTATAAGTCCGTCGTGTTTAGCAACGATAGTTCTATCTGTGTATAATAAGCAGAAATTATTAATGTTATTCTATTAACTTTGATCCCATGGCGTACGAAATGACTAAGCAGGATACATTAGTAATAATTAAACGGATGATAGAATGTTATTTTTAATTAAGTTTCTCCTTTAAGAATAAATTAAAGCGTCAAACGTTAGTGTCGCCTGCAAGATTATAATTTCATAGGAAAAAAAAAAAAACCAGCTATTACACTTCTTTTTTTATCCACCCGATGAATAACAACTCGATTTGTACATTTGACGTAATCCCGAAAAAAATTAATTATTATATGTCACGTACACATATTTAATAGCGAAATAAATGTGTGTCAATAATAATAGCGCCTTATTTGTTTTTCTCTTTTTTTTCTTTTTCTTTTTAATTACGAGAGAACATGATACTTTCCAAATTAATTACAAGTCATCGTGAATTAATCTTCGATTTTTCCTTTTTCTTTTTTCTTTTTTTATACATATATATAAAACAAATTTGATAAAAAAACATTTCATTGCGACGAAAGTTGTGGTTGCCTGTTCTCGTTCGATACTTGGTCGATACATACATACATACATACATATATATATATATGCGTAAAATTGTATGGTTATCGCAATGGCGAAAATCGAAAGGAAGATTAACGTAATCTTCTGGCTTCTCGTTCAGATTCCAAAAGCGTTAAAATATCTCCTTCGCGAACGGGTCCTTTGACATTTCTAATTATTTGTCTGTTCTGTTCGTTCAAGAATTCCACTTTGACTTGGGTACATTGACCTTGGGAACCCGTCCTGCCGAGCACTTTTACAACGCGTGCACGCACTATAGGTGTTTCCATGATTCTTTGGGGGAGAAAAAGAAAAGGAACTTGATCACTTCCGTCGATAATATTTTCGATAGAACGAAATCTTTCTCGATCGTTAACAATGATGTTACGTAAGTACGGCCTCGTAAGTTATTCCAAAGTCTTTCAACTTCTGCCAACCGTACTGAATAACGAAATCAAGTCGAATAGGAAACCAAAAGGGAAGTTGGAAAAACTTCGAATGTATCAAACGAAAACGAATTGGTTTCATTCGATACATAACGGTTTGGAGCGTTTTTTCTTTTTAAACGTCGATTACATTCGATTTTGTGTATCATCATGAAAATTGTCAAATAAATTGATATTTAATACGCGATGATATAAAATCATTAATTTGGCAGCATTGACGACGAGTGACGGGATGGTTCGAACAAAAATAGCAACTCGCACGGTGCGTAAGTGGTATCGTCGCGCAAAGTCATACGAGATACGATTCGAACTCGACGATTTCAAATGTTCGCGCTATTCTAAAAACCGTATGTGCTCCATCTGTCGGAAAAGTTTGGAACGACAATTCAAATTTAAATACCATTTACATGCGGTGCCATTGATAGCTCGTTATACGTGAGAAACGATAGATGGATCAGTTAATTAATTAGTAAATCAATACTGTTTTATAATTTATAATGTTATAGAAGAAAGATGTGGACGCACCTCGCCCATTGTTACAATTGATTTTATTCGCTTGTGCTTTAGTACAAATGTGACATTATTTTCTTGCCTATATAACAAGAAACAATATGTCTCTCGTTTGTCTTTATTACTGTAAATCCACATTTTATTTGAAATATACTCACGCATGTAATTAATTATTTCCTAAGAAATACCCTTTATATGCGCCATATAAGACGTCTATATTTATTTCCCTTTCTTTCTTTCTTACATTTTCACTCTTTCACTCTTTCTCTCTCTCTCTCTCTCTCTCTCTGTCTGTCTCTCTTTCTCTCACTCTCTCACTTTCGTTCTATTCCCTTTCATTCTCATTATCTTCATCTTATCAATCTCACTATTCTTAAAACAGACGCAAGCACACACACGGACATACTTTTATATAAAATTACATCGTACGTGAAAAAGTTTAGCGTATTTTGATAAGCAATATGTGGTCTTATCCGACAATTTTAAATGATGTTGTCAATGTGTCTGTCTGTTTGTGTGTATATATATATATACATACATATATATATATATATATATATATATATATATATGTATATATATATATATATGTACGTGTATATGGTGTATGTGATGTACGTGGTATTTTTTTTCTTTCTGAAAACTGGTTATCGTTAAAAATAAGAGAATTAAAACTATCTAAATTATTTATATTACGTACATAAGGAAAGAGAGAAAGAGGGAAAGAGAAAGAGAGAGAGAGAGAAAGAGAGAGAGAGAGAGAGAGAGAGAGATGATTCGAGGATATATTATTAATCAAGAATTAATAAAGACATTTCTTTCTTTTTCGTTTGAACACAATACGAGCAGCAATTGTCCTCTCTTTTTTTCATTTTTCTTCATCTTATTTTTCCCCGTCTTCTTCTCCTTTCTCCCGTCTATTCGCGTTTACGAAATTTTTCCATAAAACTTTCAGAGTATTTGGATCAGGACGTAGATGAAAACCAAAAAAAAAAAAAAGAAAACAAATAAAAGGAAAAATAAATAAATATATCATATTATACGAAATGTATTCCACATAAGGCAGTATTAATTAATAACATTTCAATTCTGCGCGAATGTAACATTCGTTCAGCCGAAATATAAGAATGGTGTAAATCATTCTTAATTCTACTGCTAATTATTGTTATTATTGTTATTATTATTATTATTATTATTATTATTATTATTATTATTATTACTAGTATTGTTATAATTATTATTAATATTACTATTATTATTATTATTATTATTATTATTATTATTATTATTATTATTATTATTATCGACGAGTTTATTGATTCGATAATTATTTTATTCGTTAGGCGTCACTTTAATGTGTATTATTTTTTTTGTCTTTTATATCCAACGTGATTTATATTATGTGTATATATATATATATATTTATATTTATATTTATATTTCTTTTTATCATGCTTGAAAAGGAGCTCGTGAGAAAAAAAAATAATAATCCTTGGATAAATCGATTATTTCGTTATTATTTCGATTTACACCGATCTTATGTCGATCCCTTTTTATCTCATCTCGTTCTATACATTGCATTTGCTCGGATAAAGAGCTCTATAAAAGAGCAAGGCTAGGATTTTAATTTTTTCTCTTTTTTTTTTTGATTTTTTTTGTTTCTCATCCCCCCCCTTCCTTTTTTTCTGCATTTTTCTTCCTTTTCGTTACATTAACAAATTACATTTATTGTGTGTACAAAAAGAGCTATGCGATAAATGATCCCAAGTTCTAGCATATACATACAATTTTCATTCCTTGCCGATGTCATCAGTATTTTTTATAATCACAGGTATTCGGAAAAGTAATCGTCATATCTTTTCTCTCTCTCCCTCTCTCTCTTAATTTTTTTCTTTTTTTAACGAGAATCATAACGTCGACTTCCTTTTTACGCGTGCATACGCAATTTTTATTTAGTTTCTCATTCTTTTCCTTTTTTATTCGAAAAACAAACATCCTAAACAAACGTTCATATACAACGCGAAAAGTAAAGAAGAACAAATATTACAAACATTTTTAGATACCTAGTCCTTTTTTCCTTTTTTATTCCTCATCGATTCATAATAAAAAAAAAAAAAAAAAGATACTTATCTTTCCTCTGAAGACGAAAAATAATACATTCAGATCATGGATGGATTTTATAAAAGAGAAACAAAAAACCTACTTTCTAAATATCGTATAAAAAAATTCCATTTCAGTGAAAAAAAAAAAAAGAAAAACAAATAAATAGGAAAAAAAGAAAAATACAAAATAAAAATTAGGTATGTATCTGTTGGACTCTCGAATCTAATCGATGTTTTATGACAATTTATTTTATTCTACGGAGAATAAGATATATCGATGATAACATAAAATATGTGTATATATATATATATATATATATATATATATATATATATATATATATATATATATATATACACACACATATATATATATATATATATATATATATAGGGGATACAACATAGAAAAAATATCAAGAATACTATAATAATATAAAATTTGTTAAACGTAAATAAAACTATTAAGCACGACTAAAAAAAAAAGAAATAATGAAAATAGTCTATACATAAACTAATATACATATTTTTTTTTTTAATATATATGTGTTATATAAAAAAGAATTACATTAAACTGAGCCATCGAAAAGCAGGAATACAGGAGTACTATTTAAATTTACTCTGAACAATTGGATGATGTGAGATAATAATTATTAATAAATCTAATATATAATACATATATATACATATATATGTATTATATATTATTATTATATATTATATATTATATATTATAAAATAAAATAAAAAACGGAAAGAGAAAGAAAAAAAATATATATATATATATATCTTTAAGAATAAGTAATACATTGTCGTGTATCGATATAAATACTGTTTTTTGTATCACTGAACCAGTCGAACGATGATAAAATTAATAATTCAACTACCATTTGTAAAAAAGACAAAAGAAAAAATAGAAAAATAAAAAATGAATTAAAATACAATAAAATAATTAATTAATAATAATTAATGATTAATAAACCGTATGCTTTCTTATGTTTATCGGAATATAAAGAGAAAGATCGATCAATCTGAATCTCGATAAAAAGCTTTCTCTCTCTCTCTCCCTCTTTCTCTTCTTTCTCTTCTCTGTCTCTCTCCTCTCTTTCTCTCCTTATCTCCTAAGAGAGATCATTAATTGCTCGCTCGTTTATTGACTGGTTTTTATTTTTATTTTTATTTTTTATTTTTTTTATTATTTCTTATTTCGTTATAAGTATAAAAAAGAGATAGACGAAGAAAAAGACGAAAAGGTAAGTAAAATTGTTAACCCCTCTGTTCGTCTTTATCTTCTTTCTTCTTATTCCTCGTCGCCTAAATATAGGCCGCGTAAAAGAATCGTCAAGGCGAATATATTATTGGGTTAAGAGAGAAATGAGAGTACAAAGAAAGAAGAAAAAAAAAAAGAAAGAAAGAAAGAAAAGGTACAGAAAGAAGGAAAACAGAAAGACCGAAAAAAAGAGAAAAGGAGAGAAATATAAAAGGAGATGTGATATAAACGAGGATGCATTTATCTCATTAAAATATACGCTCGCAAGGGAAAGATACGCGCGTTTTCGTCGGCACATACATCATACATGATCATGATATCACTATCGTCATCATTATCATTATCATTATCATCATCATCATCATCATCATCATCATCATCATCATCATCATCATCATCATCATCATTATTATCGTATGCGTCATCGTCCTCGTCATCCGTCGTACGTGCAACGTTCGTCGGACATCTTCCTCCTTGATGATTCTTCGAATTAATTATTTTTAATTGTAGCAACTTGTTTACGCTAGCACTCGCACTTATTAGAAGCAAACGCGCTCAGGCAGCTAGTGATTGGTCAAGTGTGAGCTTCTTCCATTTATTTTCTCTCTTGTGTCTTTATAGCTTTTCTTCCCTTTCTTTCCCCCCTCTCCTTCTTCTTCTTTTTTTTTTTTTATTACTTTCCTTTTTTTTCTTTTTTATTTATTTTTCTCCTCGTTTTCTTTTTCTTCTCTCATTCATTTTACAATAAACAGCAGGTTCCAATTTGTATTCGACATTCCTCGCGTATTACAAATATTTAAGTAAACTCGCGTTTCTGTGTTTGTGTCTCTGTGTATGTGTGAATATATATATATGCATTTAGGTATGTGTGTATGCGTGTAAAGATGTATGTACTTACGTGTACATTTATGTATACATTATATATGTACGTATGTATGTATGTATGTATGTATATATATATATATATATATATATATATATATATATATATATATATATATATAATATGTGTATATATATATATATATTGCATCTTTTTTTTTTCTTAATGAAATTACACGATATGAATCGAGAGAATTTATCATTGCGGACGTTATTATACATATGGTATGTATATGAAATTGTGCCGAATATAAATGCGTAGTCGGAGTCTCCTTTCGTGTAGATCTTCACCCCTTTATGTTTCTTTATTTATTTATTTTATTTCATTTTTTTTTCTCTCTTTATCATTTATCATTCCACCTTTTTCTTCTACTTATTCATCATCATCATCATCTTCTTCCTTTTCTTTTTCTTCTTCTTTCTCCTCATCATCATCCTCTTCTTTATCTTCATCTTCATCCTTACACATTTTTCGATTAGATATATACGCGTATTTACTTAGTTCATCGTAATTATTCGCTACACCCTCAGAGACACACGACGTTGTCAGGTAAATATGAGAATAATAAAAGACTCGTTTTCTTTTCTAAGTTTTGATCCGTTAAATATATATGTATATATATATATATATATATATATATATATATATATATATATATATATATATATATACATATATATATATGAATGACTACGTATAATCTACTTAATTAACGAAACGATCTAAACATTCCTTCGTCTCGTTTATTTAATTACGATAGACGCGCGATCATTGGAGGGAAACGAGTCTTGAATGGGCCTAAGGCTCCTGGCGAGTTAGTAGTAATTGGCTATGAACATTGCCCCCCCCCCTCTCCCTCTCTCTCTCTCACACTTTCTTGACTCTTCGATCGAACGCCGGCCGTTTCCTTTTCGGAATATATATATATTTCAAGTCCGCGTGTTTTTGGATATTATTATTACGGGATTCGTTAAAAGTAGCCTAACTAATGGCGCATTTTCTACATTCATTCATTATAGAAATATCTAGGTTATTCTAAGCGCAATTTATGATTCGTCTTCTGGTTCTTCTTCGGTTATATTTCATTGGTAGTAATAATCGACTGACTCTCTCCCTCCCCCCCCCTCTCTCTCTCCCTCTCTTCTTTCTCTCCGATAGTTCCATTAATAATTCGATGAAATTCTTAATTAGGCTTCGTACTTGAATTGTCCTGCCTATGAGCCCCCTTAAAGCTGCTAAATTTCGCTAATAGTCGAAATACTACGATTTTCTTCTATGCTTCTCTGTCCATCCGTCTGTCCGTCCGTCTGTCCGTCCGTCTGTCCGTCCGTCCGTCTGTCCATATTTTTGTGTTCATTAGTGTCTCTCTCTCTCTCTCTCTCTCTCTCTCTCTCTCTCTCTCTCTGTGTGTGTGTGTGTGTGTGTGTGTGTGTGTGTGTGTGTGTGTGTGTGTGTGTGTGTGTGTGTGTGTATATGAGTCTGTGACGCGTATGATTTTACCGATCTCTAGAAAGTCAAATTATAAAAGTCGGATAATATCAAAAGCACAAGGAAACAACACGGTTAACGCGTGTACGTGTGTACGTGTGTACGTCGTTATTAACAGAGCGAACGGTGGTTTCCCTATTTTATTTATTTATTTAATTTTTTGTTTGCCTATTCTCTCCTCTTTAATCGCCCCCACCTCTCTCCATTACCGTTCATTTTCCAACGCCAGAAACATCGTCGTAGGAGATCATCTCTTGTCTTATTATAAAAATGCTAATGAGAGTATCATTGGAAATATCGTTTATAGGGGTGGAAGGGGTTGAAGGTGGTGGGAAGAGGGGAAAATAAGTGTCTGGCATTGGAAAATCCGATCGTCCACGGTCTCGTCGATCGAAGGCTCTTTTCTTCGTGGACGTAAAAAAACGCGTCGAAGTAACGGCTCGCTTCTTCTTCTTCTTCCTCTTCTTCCTCTTCTTTTTTCCTTCTTCCTTTTTGCATTTATCTCGTTTTCTCTTCTTACCTTCTTTTTGAAAAAAAAAAAAAAAAAACAAAAAGAAAGAAAAAAGTCAGGCAAGTTTATCTCTTGGGCCACGAAGAATCATCCCTTTGAATATTCGTGCTTTCTCTCTCTCTCTCTCTCTCTCTCTCTCTCTCTCTCTCTATCTATCTATCTATCTCTTCTCTCTTTCTGTCTATTTGGTCTCTCTTACTCATTTCATTTTCTTTGTTCTTTCGTTTTATTGTCTGCCATCGGTTAGCGCATCGACGTCGTCGATACGATTTCTTCAACGAAGAGATCGAAGTTTCAGCCTTAAAACGAAATAGGCTACGACCCTTAGACCGAGTAAGAAGCCAACAAGCGCTACAACGTCCACCCAATAAACGGTGTTCTCCATCGACATCTCCTCTAAAAATTTAGTCGGGCTCTTGAAATGGCAGTATGCGTCGGAACACTTTAACTTAGCACGATTGTAGCCGTAAACGGATATCATTGCGCCCTCGAAGCCGTATCTTACGTAACTCACGTAAGAAAGGAACCTTAGGTATGACGGTATCGCGTTAAAGTTGACGAAGAAACCGGAGAATAGGACGATCGGGACCGACGATACCGGACCGATGAATACCCCGCTCTGAAAATTCACGAAAATATTATCCCTCGTATCTTTTGGTACGATTTTCTCTCTCTCTTTTTTTTCTTTTTTTTTTTTTCCACGTTAAGATAATAAATCAATAGTTCATACCTCGACGCTCATTGCGGCACCTATTAACAAACCGATGGATTGCGATACCAATGACGTTAATACGCATATATTCAGATACATGAGAAACCTCTCAGTCTCCAATGGTTGCGAAGTCATAAAGTAGACTATCATAACATAAGCTATGGAATAGATTATCTGTAAAATAAAAATTGAAAAAAAAAAAAAATATATATATATATATATATATATATATATATATAAAATAAAAAGACGAAATAATACGATATACGTTACATGCCGATGATCGATATTAATTAATTAATTGATTGATTGATCGATTAATTAATTAATCGTATTATATATTTGTTATAATACCTGAAAGGGCAAATCGGCTAGAGTTCTAGCAAGGTAGAAAGCTTTCAACGAGTACCAATAATTTAAATGTTCTCTCACGAACACTGCCATCTCCGTGGGAACTGAAACGATGATAAAAAATATTGTAAGAGAGAGAGAGAGGAGAGAGAGAGAGAGAGAGAGAGAGAGAGAGAGAGAGAGAGAGAGAATGCAATAACGTTAATGAGTTATTTAAAAAATAAAACCCGAGCGTTATTATCCGGCCAATAATAATTAATATACAACTTACACGTGAGTATTGTAGGCATCATAGCAGTGAACATAAGAAACATCACCGTGAAGAAGACGCATCCGGCATTACTCATAACTTTCGAGGCCTCGTTACCGATGTCATAATAAATAGCACCGATGAGAAAGCCAACGATTATGTGAGAAATCAGCCTTGTTCTCGTTAATGTCTGAAGATTCAAAAGAGAAAGATAGTTTGTATGTGTTTGTATGTGTGAGAGAGAGAGAGAGAGAGAGAGAGAGAGAGAGAGAGAGAGAGAGAGAGATTAGTCTTTTATCGAAAAAGAAAAATTAGAAAAAGAAAAAAGGAAAAGTAAAAAAGAAAAGAAAGACAAAATGATTGAGAGGAGTCTAACCATGTCTCTCAATTGCGAGAGGAAGGTTCTCTTAAGGAGAATCCAAAATTGCACCCATCCATTGGTCGGAAAGCCAACTTTTTGCTCTATGCTTTCGGCACTGTCGAGCAAAGAAGTCGTGCAAGAGATTGGCATATTAATGACCGTACCATCGGCAGCTGGTTTAGCAACGCCATTTGGTATCAGGCTACCGGGTTCCGGTTTGGTTTGTTCTTGAGTGGGCGATTGCTTAGCGATGTCGTTCGAGACCGTTTGACTTGCCGCTATTGCTGCTTGATGGTGTTGATAATTGTTGCACTTGCCATTATTCACGGCCATAACCAATTTGTGAACGCACTCGCCGTGTTCCCCGCATGCAACTTCCATCACTGTAAAGGATAGAGAGAGAGAGAGAGAAGGAAGGAAAAAAAAAAGAAAAAAAAAAGAAAGGAAGAAAGAAAGAAAGAAAGAAAGAAAGAAAGAAAGAAAAAATTGTTTTCTCACTTTTGTTGTTTTTGCTTTCGTTATCGTTAATTCGCGATTAGAAACAGGTGTTAACATTATCTAACTCTACGATCTCCATTGTTATCTAACAATGTCACGTACAAGTGGGATATAAATTAAATTGGAAATACTTATTACCGTAATCTGCAGGATTGTGATAACTCGGACAATCGAGACCCATGGATGATAAAAATGGTACGAGACCACCTACATTCCCTTGATATATACATTGCCCTTCGGCTAGTAAATACAAATGATCGAACATCTCGAATAGCCTTGCACTCGGCTGATGTATCGTGCATATGATAGTTCTTCCTGAAATAAAAGAGAACAAAACAAATTAACATGTAGACGTATTCTCGATTTTTCTTCTTCTTTTTTTTCTTTTTTTTTTTTTTTTCTTAATTAAACGTCTGTGTCTAAGGATTTTTATCTGTTCGATATGAACGTTTCATATCTGACTAAATCTAATATAAATTCAGATATATGATAAATTTTCTTATCCGATTTTTTTTTCTTTCTCTTCTTTTTTTTTTTTTTTTTTTACGAACCTCCTCGACTCAAGGATTTGAGTAGATTTAAACATTGGAAGCAGGAGGAGCTGTCTAAGCCAGAAGTGGGCTCGTCAAAGAACATAACCGGAGGGTTATTGACGAGCTCCAAAGCAATCGACAGTCTCTTCCTTTGTCCGCCGCTGAGGTTATGAGTTTGAGTATTGCTGGCGTCGCTCAATCCAAGAGTCTCGATAATTTCTTCGATCTGTAAAAAGTAATTTTTCTCTCTTTTCTGTTTCTTTTTTTTGTTTGTTTGTTTGTTTCCCCTCCTTATTGTTTATAAAACAAAAAACTCATCGACAGAGCAAAGTGAATATTTTGTCCGGCACGATGGCATAACAACAAGTGTCATGATCAATTAATAGTCACTGATATCGGAATGAATATTATCGACTTTCTTACAACGCGCGTGTACACGTGCTTATACTAATTTTATAACCGTAAAAAAGAAAGAACACGTTGCGTGTCGTAATTTTGAAAAAATATGTTATTTCTCAAGGCAACGCGCGGTTTATAATAAGCAGACTCCGGATGTTTATGCAAACGCATATTTTTGTAGAAAACAGGTAGAGCAATAGGACCTGGATAGAAACGTGTTTTATGATTAGGGAATTCGAAAAATATATTTCTTATTGTGCACTTTTATGTTTTATGTTCAAAAATATATGCAATATGTTATGGTATACGTTCTTAGTCCTGCATATATACTTTGTGCTCATATGAGATATCCTTCTGATGGAATTAATTTAGTCTGTCAGGAAATTCTCTTATCATGATTATACCTCGTAATAAAAGTATTTTACCTGCCACGATAGAAAAATTGAAAACAGTAGGTTTGCCTTTAAATACTTGGATGGGAATATACATGAATTACATTAATCATTTAAAAACTATACCTGGTAATTGAGAAGAAATTTGGAAAAAAGTAACTGCGGTTGTAGAAAAAAAAAAAAAAATACTGGGTTAATTAATACAAATTTCAAATGGTTTAAACGATGAATTCGTACAAGATCCAATAGATCCGATAGAAATCTATTGGAGTAAATATAAGTACGCACCGTTTAGATCGTTTGACGTGGAGAAATCGTTTTTCCGCATATAAAATCATTTTTACGGATAAGCGTCGTCGAAGTAAAATCATCCAACTTGGAAAAAAACCTTGTCATTTATTGTAACTCTAATTAAAATATGTCACAATAATCACAAAATGTTTTGTTAATTTTTTATGTCTTCCCTGCACATTAGCACATTTTTCGTGCATATTTGCATATCTTTAGAGTATAAAAATAGCATATATTTATTACATACTTATTGTGCATAAACATCCGGAGTCTAATAATAAGAATTTGTCAGAAGGAAAGAAAGAAAGATAGATAGATAGAAGGACGCATTGAAACAATTATACATTAACATCCGTGATAATAAAACACGGTGACATTGTTAATAAAAATAATTGCCTTTGAAAACAACGAACTCGACGACGTCTTCGAAAGTGAAAGCATGCGCGATACGCTCCGAGTTTACTCCTTAACAACAAACCGAAACATTTAATTCACCTTACTCTTAGACTTTCAAAAAAAAAAAAAAAAAAAAGAAAAAAGATAAAAAGAGAATAACGAATTCTTGGCGATCTTACCACAACTTTTTTCGCCGTTGCACTGATGTCCTTGCCTAATTTTAAATTCGCCGACACTGTCATAGCCTCGTGTACGGTCAAATGTGGAAGCAATCGATCATCCTGCATAATATAACAGGACATCTTTCGAAATCTTCGAAGATTTCTATCCTTCCCATTTATCAATACCGATCCGCTCAGATGAGACGTTCTAAAAATATATTATAAAAAGGAATCAATAATGAATAGATAAAAATGATATATACATACATACATACATACATACATACATACATACATACATACATACATATATATATATATATATAAATTATATATGTAAAACGAGGGATGAGATTAAGGAAGACATTTGTTTCGTTTAAAAACGAAATTATTCATTTATTTTTCATGGAACGATCTTCGTCTAACACATTCGTATTGTGTGTATATGTATCTAAGCGCGCGCGTGTGTATATATGCGTTGTGTGTGTGTGTGTGTGGATCAGTTGAAGTACTCGAGAGTAAAGATAAGCTTGTCAGTCAACACCAGCAGATGGTATTTTTGTCAGATAACGAAGCATGGATATAAAGGCTTCTGCCCTTCGATAAATATGTTCTCATAATTGTCCGGCCAACCGTGTAAGCCGTTTATCACATTACGTTGCGCCCAGACAGAAGGTCATCGTCCTTCGTGAGGATCGAAAAAGATCTCGCTAAAGATTCTTTTTTGTTCTTTTTTGGGTTTTTTTGTTTTTTTTTTTAACGAAGACAAATCTACGTTCGCTTACTTGTAACCAGCCAAAACGTTCATCAGAGTACTCTTTCCGGCACCCGAAGGACCCATTATGGCCGTCAATTCGCCGGATCTGAATTTTCCGTTTACACATTTTAAGATCGTCTTGTAACCTGTAAAAGAAGAAAAAAGAAACAATATCACGGAGTTTTTAATATACGATTTCAATATTTTTTTTTTTTTCTTTATATATATATACAATCGATTTTTTAATAAACGAAATTTCTTGAACAAACTGTTTTTGAATTATTTTTTTTCTTCCTACATATAAATTGTTTTTTCTTTTCTTATTCCTGTTCAACAGGATCAACGATCTAAAAATAGTTATCGGATTTATTATTCTAAAGTTTTTCGATCGAAATTCAAATCGTTGAAAATCAACTTCGACTTTCCTACTTCCTCCTCTTGTCTTCTCTCCTCTTCTCTTTTCTATTCTTTTCTTTTCTTTTCTTTTTTTTTTCATTCTTTAACTCAGTCCCTACTTTCAATAATTGCAATTGTTTCTTCCCTCGAGGAGGATTAAAATTATCCTCGAGAGGAAATAGTTTTACGAGTCAAAGGGAGATCACCGCTTTGTGATTCTCGATAAAAGGGATTAGAATTATGGTGCTCGAACAAACTCGATCGTCCTTCAACTTTCGAAATCGATCGATCCATCGAAAATGATGAAGCTCCGGAGGTGGGAGGACTACGGATATTTTTATTGACGTATACTTCAGAATTACATCGTATATGTGAACGTTAAAAATCTGTCTCTCTCTCTCTCTCTCTCTCTCTCTCTCTCTCTCTCTCTGCGTGTGTGTGTGTGTGTGAAAAGGAAAAAAACAAAAAAACAAAAAATATACTTTTGTATATAACATAGTCAGACTTCTGGATGACCTCTTTTACAACGAGTACGGTTGCACTCGGCAGTGTATCTGCGCCGAAACCGGAACCAGCCGGTACATTACTATCGATTCTTTCGGGCTAGGTCGTTCACACACGTTGGCCCAACGTAAAACCCATTCGAGTTATTCGCATCGTCAAATTTTCTCAATTATATTTATATTCGATCTTAAAGCCAATAAAATCGCGTATTAGTAGTTGTTACGAACTATACGAATAATTTCGAAATACACAACGAATAACAATGATTTTTATTTTTATGAATTTTTTTTCTTCTTTTTTTTTTTTTTTTTTAATTTTTATTATTCCATTTATATTCGTTTTACGTATAGAACGATACAATTTGTCGTGCTAATACGGTCGGAATATATGATATGAATCTTTAAACCTGATATGTACTCTTCGACGATCGATGATACAATAATTAACGATTTTTTATTCAATTAACCCAACTCGTTATCCTTATTATTTTACTTTTAACTTCAAGATCGTTGGGATCTTAAAACTTCACCTATTTCTTTCGCGTATACGATATTTAATGACGATTTTAGAAAAGATAATTTTGTGAATTTACGATTTAATAATAATAATAATTATTATTATTATTATTATTATTATTATTATTATTATTTTCGATGACGCGAACGATAAAGAATATATTATTATTAACAGCAATATCGTTCATTTATTCTATCAAGACACATTGACTCAATTCAAAGTTATTGTAATTAATGGCCACAATTACTTTGATGAATTTAATAGAGCAATCATGGGGGGAAGGGATCTATATAATGCTTTTATACACGTAATTCCGACACGTTCACTTTACAAGGAAAACAGATAAAACGGCTACGACGAAACATAAGAAAAAAAAAGATTGAAAGAAAGAAGAAAAAGGGGGAAGAGAGAGTGAGATTGAGATAAATGTCGCTACGAAGCGCGTAAGTTGTTACGTTGTTGTAATCGCGAACAAAGAAAAAAAAAGGAAACTCTTTTGGAATGATCCTTTCATGATATAAAGCACGTTATATGAATAATCATCTTGTCGTTGAAAAAAAGAAAAAAAAAAAGAATAAAATGAAAGAAAAAACATAAGAAAATTGCATATTAATTAGATTAAGATTTGGATTCCTCGACGTTAATGACTACGTTGTCTCTTAAGCGTTGAGACGGTCGATAAAAAAAATAAAAAAAAAAATAAAAATAAACAAATAAAGAAAAAAAAAACACGAGAAGAAAGAAACGAGAGAAACGAATACAAAAAAAAAAAAGTGGGAGGAAGTTATAAAAGTCACCTCGTTTTCTGCCCTCGGAAACGCTGTAGGCGAGATTTTTAAACTCGATGTCGACCGGTGGCCTTTTTGGTAGATGCGTCAGTGAAACAGCCGGCCTTTTGTTTCCTTGCCCAGGACTGGCGCCGCTATGATTTGGAACTTTCCTTGCAAGCACTCCTCCCGTGCAAGCTGTGCCTGCGGACCCGTTTGACGTGACACCGTTGCAACTGCACTGAAGATTGTTCTGTGAGCCTCTAAAAAGTGAACGAAGAAAAAGAAAAAAAAGAAAAAAAGAAAAGAAAAGAAGAGAGTCAAATAAATCACATCAACGAATGCATTTCAAGATATCAATCATAAATATATCATCAACATCAACATCATCATCTTAAATATCATCCAATATACACGCACGATCGTTCAAAAGCTTCATAAATATTAGGTCGTCAAGGATGAAATTTGTAGAGAAAAGAAGAAAAAAAAAATACAATTAGGCATCATTAACTACAAATTTCATCCTCGACGACCTAATATGTCATCGTCGTCATCGTCATCATCATCATCATCATCTTATAGATCATCTAATTATAAACGCGCGATCTGTTATATTCGAATCATATCCTTCAAATTTAAAGTCAAATCAAAATTCATCCCGGTTTCGTATTAATATATTTTTCCTTTTCCCTAATCTCTGATCATCGAGAGTTGAAATACCATTGGAATTTACTACCAGTATTAAGATATTATCGTTAATACGTTCCATTCGAGTGGACGATAGTGTTAGATAATTTAACAAGATCGATATACGTCACGACGACGGATTTACGTACGAACGATGGGAGAGGAGATTGTTTCGGGACCCCCATAAAACAACGGCTCTTGAACGATAATACAGATATATATATATATATATATTATATAATGGATTTAATTTAATTGAATCTATTCGATGGTATATCATTTTTATTTACATATTTACGACTGTAGGATCGAATTTGGCCGATCTGTATAATATTTCACGCCTCATTCTTTTCCATCAACAGTCGAGTCGATAAAATATATATTGTATATAATGGATTTATTTTATTGTTCGTGGGATGTGAGGGCGGGGGGGGGGAAGGGGCGGGATGGCCGTGAGGTTTTAATGTTTTCAAAAATTGTATAAATTCGATTAAACGCCTCGGGTTCATCGAAGGCTAAATTCGTCAGTGATAACCGACCGATCGATTGCTTATTTTAATACATCAGAAGATATATTAGAATTTATATTTGCTAATTAATTTACTTGATTTACGATGAAGTACGAATGAGTCGTGACAAGTTTTGGAACATTTTTTCTTTCTTTCTTTGTTTTCTTTCTTTTTTTTTTTTTTTTTTTTTTTTTTTTTAACGAATCGAACTCCGTAAAAATCCTATGGAAGAAAAGAAGGAAAAAAAAGTGAAAAATTAAGAATTAAAAAAAGAAAAGAAAAAGACATACGAACCTACTAGGAGAAGTGGAAGAGAGAAAAATGTTATTACAGGATGGATGCTTGGTGCTTCTGTTTGCACGATCTTTTAAATTTTTTAAGTACACAGACAATGTGAACGGTCTTATGCAATAGCACGGACAGTCTCCAAGGATATGAGCAACATGCGATGAGAATTAACATTTTTTTTTGTTTTGTTTCAACCTGATAACGATTCGTGTTTATCTTCTTCGCCGTACTAACTCTAACCACGATTAAAATTTTAATATCAGCACTGTACAGTTCTTACTTTCCTAAAAAAAAAAAAAAAAAAAAAAAAAAAAAAGAAACAAAAAGTATTCATTTTAATTAATCAAAAAAAATTCGACGTAACTCGACTAAGAAAACAGAAGAAAAATAAAGGGAAACAACAGCCGTGTCATTAAAATTAAGTACATATCTTTCGTACGTGATCAAAAAGCGTAGTATCACGTTGCAATTTTGCGTTCGCTTGTATAAATACATTTTTCATTAGAGTAGAAACATTAACGATCTCGATCGTCGTTACCGTAGCCTATCATATTATTACGAAAAAACGAGAAGAGTATAGATAACGGAAGGCCAATTCCAATACGTCTTTCTTTCTTTCCTCAATTTTTTGTTTTCTCTATCTTTTTATTCTTTAATTTTCCTTTTTTTTCTCTTTTTTTTTTTTTTTTTCTTTATTCAACTCGTTCGAGTAGTACTTTCCTTACCGGGGAAAAAAAAGGTGAGATGAAAAAATATTCTATTATCCGCACGACGATTTGATACCAATCTGCGATAATATCTCGTTAGATATAAATTAATACGTTCGAAATATCTGTCGATCTGTCCTGACAGGTGTTCTTTGAGTTAAGTTATAACGACGATAAATAGGAATAGAGTTTGCGATTGCAATAAGTTTAAAAAAAGAAAAGAAAAAAACCAATACGATATATATATATATATATATATATATAGATTATAAATAACATATAGAATTAATTCTCGTCAAATAATTGATCGTCAATAAACGAGCTCACAAATGGGACGAGGATATATAAATAATACTTCACGAATGGATTCCTCGTCGAGTGCATTGATCGTAAATTACGATAGATTAACGACAACATCGATTGGTACTCTTTGATAAGTCGGAATGAAATTTAGCTGGCAAAGGTTAACTGAGAGATTGATCATTGCGAAATCTCGGGATTGGCATTGTGCGAAAGAAAGAAAGAAAGAAAGAAAAAAAAAAAAAAGAAAAGTAATATGAGAAACTTTTCATCGTCCACGCTCCAAGGATTTTTCTTTTTATTCGTAACAATTTTGTTTATCAATAAATATCGATAAAAACGTAACACGAACACCGAGTTTTCTCTCGTCTCTTCGCGTGAGAATTAATTGATTCTTAAATATCGAAAAAGAAAAGAAAAAGAAAAAAACAAACAAACAAGAAAATAAAAGAAAACAAAACAAAAGGTTGCAAAGTAGTCGTTCGTAAAAATCGAAGGATTACTCATCAGGATCACACGATACACACAACACACACAAACAAACAAACACACACACACATACACACGCAAACAAACAAACACACACACAGGAACACACCCATGTCCTTGTGCAATGCCAAACGAGATAAAATAATCAAGTTTTCTTGGCAAGCAACAGAGGAGCCTCCCTCCTCCTCGATAAGGAGAGTATTATAAGTATTAGTTTCGGATAGTGTGTCCATCAAAACGGGAGGGAGGGAGGGAGAGGAATCGATCGAAACCATGGAGACCTTGAAATCCCTTTCGGACGTTTTCGAGGGAAGGGTTCGCGTGTCGGAAGATCTTGGCTTGTCCTTCATTCATAGATTCTCTCAGAGGATTGGATAAAACGGATATTTGAAAACGATTTCACCGCCCCATCCGACCAACCCGACGACCACCCCTTCTCCAATCGCTTCCTCCTCCTCCCACCCCCTCAACCCCAAACTCTCGTTCCCGCTCCTCTATCCTTTGTGAGCTTGCTACTTCGACATACGAGATGGAATAGAACAGAGAGAAACGTCGATGGAGAAAAGGGATATAGTGACAAGATATGGAAACGGGGGAGGGAGAGGGGGGAGTTATTGTGTTCGTAAAAAGATAGAAAAATTTCAACGATAGAAAATGTTATCTTTTCTTAGGGACTAGTCTCGTATCGAAATATATCAAAAACGTTTGACCGGCGACATTCTCCTTTCTCAGTATGATTTTTCTCTATTTTCCCTTTTTCTTTACCATTCTTTCGCGAAGGTTTCTCTTTTCTTTCGATTCGCCGAAGTACAAAAAACACGTACCATTTTAATCGCGAGCTTCGAGACCCGCGCATAAGAAGCTTATGAAAGAAAACCTTTGCATGATCTATTGAAAATCTATCTTTAGTAAACGTTCACAATACGAATTTGACTAAACGTAAGAGGCAGGAAGGCAAATTTATAGGGGGGAGAGAGAGGGAGAGAGAGAGAGAGAGAGAGAAGATAGGTTTTTTTCTCGAATAGCGAATGGAATTTAGGTCAAACGACATTCGATGAAGTAGGTATAGAACGCGAGCAGGAACCAAAAGGTATCCATACACACGCGCGCCCGCTCACGAACACACAGACACACACAAACACACAACGCACACATGCATAAAGACACACACACATTTTTCGATATGTCCAAGAAAAAGATCACAAATGTTAACACGGATCGATAATATATTTCGTCATCGTTTTAAATATCCTTCCATTTCTCATTAACATCGAAACTCTCATTTTGTAGATGCTGAAAGGGAGGTTGTAAATATTTTTTCTTCTCCTTTTTGTTTTTTGTTTTTTTTTCTTTCCTTAATAACCTAACTAAATAACGTAGTAATGAATCCCTTTAAAAATGTTCAGAGTGAGAAGAATGACGTAAGGCAAATATGTTAAAGCACTCTGACGGGGAAGCGCATCAATGAAAGAAGTTTTCAAACGCGACATGCATAGGTTGCACATTACGATTCGAGTTCACCGGCACTTCGCCCACGCGTATTTACTTTGAAATGCACCCTGAAGGTATATTCGTATTCGTATCGATGCATGAAGTGCCATATCGATAAATAAAAGTACCATGTATCGATGCACGACGTCGCTTAGAAATTTTTATTTCTCGTGCAATCGTGGCGATTGAAGAGAAAAAGAACGAAAGAAAGAAACGAGTGACGTTGGAGAGATGTAGGAAAGGTGGGGGGGGGGGGGTGGATGGGGAAGGGAAAAGGAAAGACATACATAAAATCAACTCACCCCAAGACCGCATTATTGAGGTTCTCTAAGTGTAAAGACGGCGGTGGTGATCTGATTGTCACTTGATGACTTCCACCGGCAATAAATTGTACCTGCTCGTCGCCATTATATCTCGATCCACCTCCCCCGCTCAAACTGAGATTCTTCAAATCTGCCATAATCCGATGCTGCTAAAATTAGATGGAAAATTAACGATTAAAATCTGTTTCATTCCAGTTCCACGCCAGTAGTTATCACGCGAGAAATTTTATTTTCATTTTCTTTCATTCTTTCATTCTTAGAGATCATCGTTGAACGTTTGCAAAAATGATATATATCTTCGTCGAGCACAAAGTCGCTCGATTATTTTATTTTTTTATTTTATTTTATTTGTGTTTTCTAATATTGGCTATCGAACTATACAGTTCTGTCGTCGTATATGTTCATAGTTCCTCTCTGTCATACGATAAATTCAATTAGAAAACTTTCTTATCGATCGATTACGTCGAAGTCTCCTCCGTTCCCTCAATTCTTTGTTAAACGATCTTGACATTTAACCATTTGAAATTTTAAATATAATCGAGAACATCGGTTGAAAAAAATATATACATATATATATATATATATTCGATGTTTTCGACGATTAACAATAAAAATCTTTAATCGAACAATGAAACTCCCGAGAATTTCCATTTTCACGAAAATAGGGACTATTTCGTCGCGAACCAGAGATTAGAAATAGAATTCAGTAAATATCGTGCTATCGATTCTCTATTGTTAGATACAAGCATTATAACGAACCGTACGTGCGACCTTATTGTAGTTTAATTAATAATTCGATATAAATGAATGAACGTGCGAAGTGTCATTTAATGAATTATATTTGTCGAATAATCACATTCGTTAACATCCGAAACAAACTTTATTTATCTAGATATTATCGAGTTAACGCGTTATCAGATAATTGTTCATTCATATAAGCATGACTACATTCTTAAAACGAGTCTTTGCGATTTGTAAGAAGAAAGCCAAGAAAATTGCAATCGTTTGGCACAACACTGAGTTTCAATATTGTGTTTATTATATATACATAGCAGGTGCGAGTAAAAGAAAGAAAATTTAATTTCACTCAATTCGCATTCATTCTCAAAGTTTTCGCTAGAAAACGGTGACGAAGATAATCGTTGGACCAGTGCCAGGGAAGCTTGCACACCTTTTTCTTTTTTTTTTTTTTTTTTATTATCTTTCAAAGGGTAGAATCCTTTTTAGTACCGTTTACGTTATGATCGTTCTGTTTTCTCGATGTATCCATATACCGGTAAAACGAAACAACGGTTCTTGGATTTTTTGCAAATGTCCTCGCGCTGATCTATTGAAAATGAAAGTACGATAAAAAAAAAAAAAAAAATAAGGAAAGGATTTTGAAAAAGAAAAAAATATATATATACAGATCAACGTCGTCGCATAATATCGACGATATTAATATGTAATTATTTAAATCAAATTTAAATGAATTTAAATAAGACGCACACCTTCGTTCTTTTCCTCTCACTTTCTGGAAGGTCTCTTTCGATTAATTAAAAAAAAAAAAATAAATAAAAAATAAACTTTCACATCGTTGATCGTAACTCGTTTCCTCGTAACAATAAAAGTACCACGTAATGTTTGAAGCCCGATTGATCGATGAATCTTTCCTTGAAGACGAGTACACGTTGTGAATTGTACCTTTCAATAACGCACACGTGATACGAATGACATGTCAATGCTACGTGAAATAAAGAGAAAAGACCGTGCGTTTGTTTTTACGACAGAATAAAAATTTATCGATGGTTCAAGGTAAGATCTTGAATATTTAATAATGAAAAAAATCAAAAGTATTAAAAAAAATATATATATATATGTTGTAATATTTAATTGTATAATATACCTAATATATACTTATTATTTTTAATTATAATATATATATATATATATATATATATATATATATATATATATATACACACATAAATTAACATTAAATATCATCTGTTATTATTCCTGTTATATTCCGGAATTTGAAAGATATGATCGTCGTATAAAAAAAAAAAAAAAAAAAAAAAAAAGAAATTATCCTCTTTATTCATTTGATTTACTTTCACGAACATATTGTACTCGATGCAAATTGTTACGTCAAACGAATGTACGCTAAAGTTACAACAAGGCAAATTACCATAGCGGTTTATGAAAATTGACTTGCTCCAGAAATGCTTATCGCAGTGATGATACAACATATTTTATGAGCATCGTTATGCCCGTGGTTCTTCGTAACTCGAATAATACTAAATATATATAATAATAAGTAATGAAGATGATGATGATAATAATAATAATAACAATAGTAATAATAATAAAGCCGGGGAAAAAAGAGTTCGAATTCGGAATCGATAATTTTATTTTATTTTTACGTTCGAGTATATATATATATATATATATATATATATATATATATATATATATATATATATACCGCACGCCCGTGAGTCACTCGATCATCTAACATATGTAAGTGACCTCGATCGCGAAGTACAAACAGTTGGGCTTTTATTATTGGCGTAGCACGAAACTACTACGAGCCTGACCGCTGTGAACTCGTCTCTATTAGTTATAATCGACGTGTATTGACAAAATGGAACATAACTTGGTAAAGAAGAAAAATAAACAGGAAAATAAAAATAAAATATTCTATTTACGACAATGCCACTAGTGTCCCCCTGTACAAGGACATTTTTTGACCTATTCGACGTCATTCCTTTCTTTTTTATCTTCCATATTTTCATAGAAAAAAAAAAAAAAAAAAGAAAGAAAGAAAAAAAACTATGAGAATATTCCAATGACGTACGATTTCGTGGAAATAGAATAATCTATATTATTATATAGTAATAATTATATATATATATATATATATATATATATATATATGTTTATATAATAAATAATCATATATATACGTAAACAAAATTTTAATATATCGAACGATTCACAGTCACAGTTAATAGAAAGATGCAAATTCTTCTCTTGTATACTAAACCACACGAATACATACATTTCAATTCGTAGCTATTCTCTGATAGGGAGAGCGAGAGAGAGAGAGAGAAAGAGAGAGAGACAGACAGACAGAGAGAGAGAGAGAGAGAGAGAGAGAGAATGAAGGGGAAAGAGAACGGAAGAAGAGAGACGCAAAATGCTCGTTTGATCAATTCAGATTGGATTCGTTAACAGCAATAGAAAGATAACGGGTGATACGCGTGCAAAACACGATCCTATTTATGATTTTATAGGCTCGTCGATCGATCGTCTTCTTAGCTAAAGGAGTGAAACGAGAATTCGTTCATTCGAAGAACGCATGTGAAAGAAAAGAAAGGAAGCGAGAAAGAAGAGAGACAGAGAGAGAGAGAGAGAGATAGAAAGAGATATTAAAGTGCGCAGGCGCAACGTTAATTCGCGCGTGTGCAATGTGCATTCGAACGAGGAAACAGCGTGATCATTGAATTTAATTAGAGATAGATCTTGGAAAGACGAACCTAATTTTCTACGTTTCAAATTAGATGTGTATATATATATATCATAACTTTCATTTTATCGTGCTTCTCTAATACTCTCTCATACGATAATTAATTGATATTAAGTATCAATAACTGATTAAATAGTAATACAAAGCCGCAATATCGTTTTAAGAAATAATTTATCGCTATTACTGATGACGATGACGTGTACCAAGATATACAATTTATCGGTCATGCTCATTGATCTTTTTTCTTTTTTTTTTCCCGTTGTCTTTTCACAAAGTTATTATTAACCATTTTACGAAAAAAAATTAATAAATGGGCGCACGAACACGTGTTATTAAGAGACACGAATGGAACTAATGAAACGAATGGAACTAATGAAGTTTATATTTAGACCAATAACGTTTCTTGAATTCCAACACGTTTGATAGAGACAAATTTTTGATGTATATATATATATAGATATATACAAGAAAAAGGAACGTTCGCGTACATTTGATTCCTATTTCGCAAGCATCGATTTTTAATGTTCGAAGTGAAAAAAGAGAGAGAGAAAAAATAAAATAAAATAAAAAAAAAAAAAACACGAAGATTTTCGTCGAAAAAACTTTGAGAGACGGTGGTTCCGGACCAGAGAGAAGAAAACTAGAAACAAGGACGACCATTATCAACGAAAAGCGTGCTTGCAAGCGCCTCGACTCGCCACGACCTACATAGAGAGACCCAGGAGGTACTTTCGATGCGTCGTCTTGTGGGATTATTTTTAAAACGCAAGAAAAAAAAAAAGAGAGAAAGAAAAAGAAACAGAAGAGAAAGAGAGAGAGAGAGAGAGAGAAGAAAAGAATGATACGTAAGAAACACAACGGTAACACAATTTTACGATCGGAATTACACATCGGTAAATAAGCAAGCAAGTGTTCGCCGATGTTGTAACGCCGATCGTAAAGTTCAACGAAAATGTTACAACATTCAAAATATGTCGTCAATGGACAACATTATCATTGAAATTATTCTTCGTAATCGTCGTTATTTCGACAGTGAACTGCCGTTAAAACTCCTCTCGAATCTTTCATCCTTGTCTATTCGTTAAATCCGTTCGCATTTAGATCGTCGATAACATTAACGATTTGTTAAACAATTTTTCAATCCGACAACGATAGGATCCAATTTGTTAATCGTCCATCTTCGAGACAGGACAAAGCGCGTATAAAAATAAGAACAAAAAAAAAGAATAGTAATAATAAAAGAGATAAAAAGTTCATTCCGATCCGATAAAAATATGGCGTAGCAATCCTTTAAACTTGATCGTCCGGTAAGGTAATACAAATAACGTTAATCGAGGAGGACGATTATACTACTTATACGAAGTATAGTATATTGTCCGAGGTCATGAGGATGATATATATATATATATATATATATATATATATATATATATATATATATAAAAAGGACGAAGAAGAGTTAGGGAATATTTAGCTCACCGTAGGACGAGACGAGCTGATGCTGATGATGACGATGGGTATGGCGTTCCTCCGTTATATACGAATTCATAACCCACTGAAGAAAACTCGAATCATCCTCGGGTTGTTCCCTTTTTATTATGGATAATCCCTCTCTCTCCTGCCGACGCAGTAGAAATCCTCCGGTTAATAATTTATTTCTTATTTTCTTCTTACTCACGAACGAACAAACGAACGAACGAACGAACGAACGAACGAACGAACGAACGAACGAGCGAACGAACGAACGAACGAACGAGCGAGCGAGCGAGAAAAAAAAAGAAGAAAAAAAAAGAGAAGAGGAAAAAAAAAATAAGAAAAAAAAAAGTAAAGAAACGGACAAGGAGCAGCGATTCGAACCGAACACCAAATTCGAACTATCACTATAATGATCGATTATGTTTGGATCCTTCTTGACAAAAGATCCTTCCTTTGTTCCTTCTCCGTTACCGATAACGCACCCCACGATTCATGACACACTCCTCTCTTTTCGCCCACTTGTCTACTCCTCTTCTTCCCTTTCAGTCCCTTATTTTCTTCCTTTCCTTTTTTTTTTATCCACTCTTTTTTCTTCTTCCTCCTTCTCCTCTTTTTTTTCTTTCTTTCTTTGTATCTTTAAACACCCAGATATAAAAAGGAAGGAGAGGCCACCGGGGCCTTGCGTGGGCTTTTTGTCGGTTCAAGTACACAGGAGGCACACTTAATATTTTCACGAAAGAATGTTTATGACGGTAGAGTTTAATAAACAATAGGGATAAGAAATAGATCAAGTGCGGGTGTACGAGAGATACGCAGATAGATAGATAGATAGATAGAGAGAGAGAGAGAGAGAGAGAGAGAGAGAGGCAGAAAAAGACAAAGAAATAAAAAAAGAAAGAGTGAAAAAAAGGGACGCAAGGAGAGGCCGATCTAAAAGACGCACCACCAACACTCCGAGAGATCAGCTGTCGAGCTATGCACCACCGTTCGACTCTGCCGTCGAAATGAGCCGACCTGTCCGCGTCGAAAGCCAGTAACGTCAACTATCGCGGGAGCCAGGGCCCCGCTCTTTTACTCTTACCAATCTCTCTCTCTCTTTCTTTCTCTCTCTCTCTTTGTCTATCTTCCTCTTCCTCTTTTCCTTCCTTGATGACATTACTCACTTATTTTATTGTTGAGAAACTTGAATTTTCTTGACTCTTTGGCCTTGTGCCTTTCGTACCAACGAAGATGGAATACCGTTCTTCTAGATTGTTTTCTTTTCTTTAAAAGAGAAGAAGAAGAAGAAGAAAAAAAGAAAACGAGACCATGACAATCCCACTCTGCTCGAAGATTACTTCTGTTAGAGATTCTCAGAATGTCGTGGACCCGATGTCTGTGAGTCATATCCTACGGAATAGTCAGAGTATTCCATTAAAAAGAAGATCGAACAAAGAGATTAATGAACTCACATTTCTCTTTTAATCGTCGGTTCGTTGGGCATTATCGTTGATATTGGAAATATTCTCTTGATATATATATATATATATGAATATTACACGGACGATGCGTAATCGTGACTCATATCCTACAGAAAAACCAAATTGCATTGCTCGAACATAGCGCAGTTATAATTGTTCGGGAGGAGGGTGAGGAAAGAGGGGAAACATCGCACGGATCATTTGTCCATTTGATATTCTTTGTCGAAATGATAGCAACGTTTCGCCTTTCTACGTTAGAAAGTGAACGGTGTATATTATTGATTTGTTTCTTATTTAACGTGAATCGTATACCTTGGATAAATTCTATTCTCTCTGTCGTCGGTTATTTCTTACGAGCTCGATACGTCAGAACGAAATTCCAATTTTTCTAACGATTCAACAACGTCTCGTGAAATTGTCTTGTGTTGCATCGTAAAGAAAAGCAAAACGAAAAAAAAAAAAGAAGAAGAAACGAAAGAAAAAGAGGGGAAGGAAGAAGGAAAGAAGAGTAAAAAAAGAAAAGAAAAGAACGATACGATCATAGCGTAATTACTACAAACGTTAATCAGAAGTTTTACTCGAAAGCCGAACACCGGACGTCAAAAACTTACCTCCTTAACCTTTTTACGTTTTGCAATTCGTTCCCCTAGAGAGAGAGAGAGAGAGAGAGAGAGAGAGAGAGAGAGAGAGAGAGAGAGAGAAACTACAATTACAAACTGCAATTCAAAATCCTTGGCGATATCAAATCCACCTGAACAAGTAGATCTTCGTCGGACGATTGAATCCAACGAATCGACGATCCTTACCGACTCCGACGACGATCCGTGCGAAGGATCGATCTGCAAACAAAAAAAAAACAAAAAACAAAAAAAGAAAAGGGGAAGGAACAAAATCAACAAAGAAATAAATGATAAAGAAAGAAGTTGGAAAAATTAAAGAAATCCAACGAGAGTAGGAGTATACGAAAAAAAAAAAACAAAAAAAAAAAAAAAGGAAAAAACTTCGGGGGAAGTCTTTCGAAGCGGGGCACCCGGAACCTCGAGGGACGTTCCTGAAACATTTCGCGCATGCACACAAAGCAGTCGATTATACTAAGGACGAATTTTCTATGATCGTACGGCGAATTTTAGATCTTAATGTTTCCTGAGGCTCGTTTTAAAATGAAAGATAGACATATACATATATATATATATATAGAGAGAGAGAGAGAGTTAGAGATAGAGATAGAGATAGATAGATAGATAGATACAGAGAGTAATAGAGAGAGAGAGAGAGAGAGAGAGAGAGAGAGAGAGAGGATAAAAAGATAAAGAAAAGAGAAAGAACGATGATGTATAGAGATCATAGTCGAGAAGGAGGAAGAAAGAGGACGAGGAGAAGGGAAAAAAGGATAGGTGGAGGAGGATAAGGGGTTAGGAGGAGGGCACCGGTAATATCTCTCTCTCTCTCTCTCTCTCTCTCTCTCTCTCTCTCTCTCTCTCTCGTTCAAGCGAAGGAGAAAGGAGAATCGGCCGCGGCACATGGGTCTCTGCGGGTCGATACTCTAGCACCGAAGAGAACGCTCGGTACGCTTGCACCCGGACGAGTACGTCTGCACCGGGGACGCCTGGCCGCTCGCCCTAGCTGTGCGTACGTACGACACGACCATCTTCTTGGTGGTGGTAGGAGAGATGGGGAGGGGTAGGGTGGGGGAAGAATGCTCGTACTCGTGAATGAAGATCGAATTTTTGGTTTCTGTTAGGTTCTCGGTTCCTCCTATTTCTCCCTAACCCCCGACATTTTATGACGCAAGTGTTTTCCCTTTCCCCTTCTATGATATAACTTCCCCTTTCTGATAAATCTTTCGGGGCTTTTCATTAAGAAAAATCTAAGAAAAGAAAAAAGAAAGAGAGAAAGAGAGATAGAGAGAGAGAGAGAGAGAGAGAGAGAGAGAGAGAAATGAAAAGTAGATTTGAAATTTGAAAGATATAAGAGAAAATTTATAGGGACCCTTCTGACGAGAGATATGTTGTACCTTCGCTTAAAACATTATCTTTCGTTTCTGTTTTATTTTTTTCTTTCTTTCTTTCTTTTTTTTTTCTTTTCATCATTATAATTATGACGCACATGTTGTCTCGTATAATGATACCCTATAGAAACGATAATTTTTATTTCGTTAAGACACGAAAAGAATAAAAAATAAATTTCAGATATATATATACGTTATTCTAAAAAAAAAAGAATGTGGAAAATATTAAAAGTTAATTCATCGTAAATATTTAGTCGTAATAACGCGTTGTTTCGGCATTAAAAATTATTTCGAATAATAAATTAATTATTTATGTGGGTATCGAACGAAAAGAATTATTTGGCACTTTTGATAAAGGTACATTGTTAAACGATCAATAAAACACATTTTTAGGCCGATCTTTGAATAAATGATAGTACGATCGTCGATATCTTGTTTATATAAATCTCTCGAGGCCGTCAAAGTAACGAGGATTCAGTGTCACTGAATTATTTCGCCGTGGAAATGATCTATATATATATAATGTAGTAATGACGTAAGCATCGCCAAACAACTAACGAATAAAAAGTTCATTTCCAATTAGCACGCAAAGGCTTGTTACCTCTTTGATATCATTTGATACATTTGAAAATATATGGCGAAACGTTAGAAGAACTTTAAATCCTTCGTGACATTTTGCCGAAAATATCTCTCTAAGAATCCACAAACAAAATCAATGAGATCGTATATACGTATATGGATGATTTTTGGATCTGCATAAACGTATTTATATATATATATATATTTTTTAGAGGCCATCGTCCGAGAGAAGTTAGAGAGAGGCTAATGGTCCCTGTGTTACTACGTGGAAGAAGAGAAGGAAGAAGAAGAAGAAGAAGAAAATGTTCTTCTTTCGTCTACAAACCCGAGTATCTTGAAGAATTTTATCTCCAAGTGTAGAGAGGAGGAGTCCCCGGCACCTTTCAGTGGATATACATATGTATGTCTGCTCTGTATGTACATACGTACATCATATACACACATATATATATATATACATATATATATACATATGTATATACTCTATTTTACGTGAGCGAGAAGTATGCATCGCATCAATGTAGATAAAAATAAAAGAACACAAATGTATGTATGTACCTGCATGTAAGTATACGTCCAACGTGTGTATACACATATGAGTTTTACTATGCACGCGACATATAACACACAAGCCCTTTTTCTTTCACGCAGGGCAACCTTTGTCTGCCGTCAAAGCATATCGATTGCAAGCCGTATCCCATGGAAATCCTTTGCACCCGTCGACGTCAACAACGACGACGTCACCTGAAAGCACAAATTTTAAATTAATTCAGCGCGCGAGTGTCAAAACGTTTGTTCGTTTAATTTAAAAATAAAGATAACTTTATTTCTATTCAACGTCAAATTATTCTGAATTCGTTCTGTGTAAACAACGGACTCGAGAATACTGCTTTGAAAAAAATAATATTGTTATTTTTATTATTATTATTATTATTATTATTGTTATTATTGTTACGTGCAACATAACGCATATACTGTATTTATTATTTAAGTAAAATAAATTGAAATTAATTTAATAAAATAAATCCCGTTGACATTGGATAACGCTATTTGTCTTTTCTCTATCGTTTGAAACAACTTGTTTTATACGAACGGATCGAGAAAAATTAATCGGCGAATCTTCTTTTTTTCATCAAGATATCGATTTTTCTCATTCTCACGCCAGTACGAGGAATCTACCTCTGATGCTCGGTGACGTACGTGGATCGCTGTTTTACTCTCTAGCGATGAATATTTATCAGTTCCACTTGACGACGGAAGTCCCGAGAAGCACTCGATGTCATTACTCGAATCCATTGAAAGTCATCGCGTATGATCCTCCCAAGTCCATGATTTAAATTTGTCGAATGAAAGAGCTACCACGAGGTAACGAGTTTGCCTTGTCCTTTAAAATGCGCCTTTTGTCCTTTTTGACGAACTTCATGAAAACCTCAACAAATGTATGACAAATTACCCCTGAAAAAAAAAGAAAGAATTAACCGTTAAAATAAATTATTAATAAATAAATATATATATATATATGTGTGTGTGTATGTGTGTGAAATATCACTTATGTAACCCCTACAAAAAATTTAATACAACTTTTAACATAAATTTATATTTAATATAACTTTGATATCAAAAAAAGTTTTTTGTTAATATAACTTTAACATAAAGCTATATTTAATATAACTTTGATATCAACAATAGTTTTTTGTTAATATAACTTTAACATAAAGTCACATTTAATATAACTTTGGAATCAACAAAAGTTCTTCGTTAATATTTCCTTTAACAAAAAGCGTCTTTACTTTTTCTTTTTCAAACGTCTTTGATCTTTTTCTATCCAATTTTTTCTTTTTCTTTTTTTTTTTTTTTTTCTTAAGTTTTCTAAAGTACTTTTCTTAAGGTCGTTATAATATAATCGTTTCGATTGGATCAATTATAATACATGAATAAAAATAATTTAATGGCACTCCGCATAATGCATCGTCGTTTTTGTTTTTACGTTCTACCTTATAACGTCAGTCGATGTTATACGATGGAAAGAAAAAAAAGAAGAAAATAGAAGATAAACATATGACAAAAAACGCTGACCGTTTCCTTTTACGCAGAATAAGAAGAAAAAGAAGCGTGTATAGTTGTATTAGAGATAAAAGTCCGTGCATCTTGGACACTCCTTTTTTCATCTAGTGCACGATGTTTCCGTTCATTCGGTTTTCTACTTTGCACCCGGATATTTTGTTCTCGACCGTCGCAATGCGACCGCACCGAAACTCGACACGTTTACATCGATTTTATCATTACATTATTATTCGTCGAACAGATGTTTCGATTTGTCTAACACAATAATAATTACAAACAAAAATATTTTCTTTTTGCGTATATGTCATTAATAAAAATAAAATATAACTATATACTTATTAATTTATCTATATGCATAGCTTTATAATCTATACATACATACATATATACATACATACATATATATACATATATATATATATAATTTATTAAAAAAAAAAATAACCGATTGCCATTGAAAAATTCTTAGGATAAATACGAATGATCGCGTTAAGTCAGCACGTTTATTCATACGTAATAAGCTGCCCCGTAATGTCTGTCTATTTTTGACTTATATGTTCGTCTTTCTAAACGTCGACGATAGAAATGTCTGCGCAAATATATTGGCCAAGTAAAAATAAATACAGCACACATATATCGTATTGTTTGGGTTTCTCGGTATAACGGTATTATTTTAGAATAAATATACACACACACACACACACACAAAATGGACGTATTTTAACTTTTTAACATACGTACATACGAGTATGAATTAATTATATGTATCGTAAGTGAGGTAATATGTCGTATAAAAATTACCAAGTAACATAATTTTATGGTAAATATTTTTATAAAGTCTCTCCTCTCTATTATATACGAAGATGAGAACAAAACGTGTCCTCCTTTCTCGGCTTACTCCTCGTTATGATTTAACACGTATGACGTTACATTAAACGTACTAGTGTGTGCACGAATTTACCTATATACGTACATAAAAGTTTTGCAAATAATAAATTCGATATAATTATCAAGCAACGCGAGAATGTTTTTAACGCGCTGTTCATCGTTTTCGTATTTATACTAATATCAATGACAAATTGAAACAACGTATAACGGATCTTAGACTTAGATTAAACGTCGATCATCCAAATGATTCCGGAATGATTCAAAGCTAAGACAAAGACAAAGACAAAGGCAACGGCAAAGAGACAAAGACAAAATCGTGCGAGTATAAAATAACGTAGTATGTGTTCATGGTTGAACACACGTGATCGATGTCCGAATAACAAACAATCGATACCATCTGGTATGAGGTAAGGACTTTAACTTGTTTGAACGCTCGATATAATCTATCGATTCTTGGCGTAAAAGTAATATAGCGAAAATGCTCGTAGGGTAGTATTACTACTTTTTAGTTCGTTGGAAACGGTGGAAATTTATTTTAAATCACACGGATACGTTTTGAACAAAGTCGACCAGAATAGTTTCTATACGTTTCTCCATTTCCTCCATACGTGGACTCCGCTCGATTTAGTACGCATCTATAGATTCCTTCCTTTGTTTTCTACAAATCGTCCGAATATGGAAGTACTTTTTTCAGCCCGAAGGTCGTCCAGAAAATATACACATATATGCACGCATGTATAAATATATATAAGAAGAGCCAATAGTTCCTAGATGATTTTATAAATCGACTACTCTCTTTCGAAACTTTTCAAAATATATTCTCTTTCTTTTTTTCTTTTTTTTTTTGTTTTTTTTTTTAATTCAGATTGTAAAACTAAAAAGCCTGAGAACTTTTGTCACACCCTGTGTATGACGCGAACATCCACAAAAGCTTTCTTACGACGTTAAAAAATTTAAGGGATCTTTTGCAATACCTCGTCGCTTGCTAGTAGCTTTACACTTTCACGGCTTCGTAACTTGAAATATATGTATAATGACAAAGGCTCGACTCATAGATTCTATTATATCTTATTAACAAAGGTTTTTAACAATATATATATATATATATAGATATCCTGAATAAATCGTCGATTGCTGGGTTGTTGGCCTTGCAGGTGATTTAGCCTTGTCCCTTTAGATCGTTTTTCATAACGCGTACGACTTTAAAACAGCTTGTACTTTCATATCCTAATTAGTTTTTATCGTCATCGTCGTCGTCATCGTTATTATTAATTATTATTATCAACGATCATTACGATGATACTTTTGATATATTTCCATAAAATAAAACGTCGAACTGCGATTGAACGAACATGCGTAAATTCATATTCGCAATTTTCCTATCTGTTACAAAATAGATACATATTACTGGTAAGAGAGAGAGAAAGAGAGAGAGAGAGAGAGAGAGAGGAGGAAGAGGTGTAGAAGAAAAAAAAACGCCTTATAGATAAGCCTAGCTAGCGCAAGGCAAGAGTAAACATTACGCTTGCGGAAACAACTCTTTGGTGCAGATGTACCCGAGGTAATACACCCGCTAAACTGTCTGGTGAAAGTACAAACACGTGCATTGTCATTAAAATCAAGGCGAACGTACGGAATTCTTTTTTCTATTTCTTGTTTTATTTAATTTTGTTCTTTCCTTTTGCGCGTATTCCCCCTTCTCCTTCATTTATTTATTTATTTATTTATTTATTTTTTCTTTCTTTTTTTAACGTTGCCTCAAAAAAGTTGTTCCCCCACAGTATTTATAATCACATATTACTTGTCAAGTCGACTCTACTCCTCCTCGATGTATGCGTCCGGACTTTATACTCATTGATTACGCGCGTATACATGCACTTACTTTATCGAGTCGTAATGGCGTATCATACGAAAAGATATTGCACGTGAAAAATTCCTCTTTTTTCTTTTTTTTTTTTTTTCTTCTTTTCTTTTCCGTTTCCGTTTATTCCTCGGCGGCATGCCGGAAATTATTATAAAATGAGTAATTGTTTGCCAGGATCGTTTTACGAATAAATTGATGCTTTCGGATGGCGTGTAATTACCACGAAGAATTTAACCAACCGAGCTCGATGGAACTTCCTTCCGTATATATATATATATATATATATCTTTGTGATCATGTCAAGCGATAAATTTCTATTAACGAGAAATAATGAGTCTGTTCGATAAGTCCTATCAATGATGAATCTCCGTTGATCGATGCTACAGAAAAAAAAAGAAAAGAAAAAAAAGGAAAGAAAACAAATAATTAAAAACATAGAAGTATACGCCATAGAGATTTCAAAGTTTAAATAAGCGATGATCGTCGTTGAAATGTTTGTTCGATTTAAACAGTCGACTTTAAAGTAGTTTATCGTTTTTAACGTAAGATGGCAATACCTTTGTGTTCTCTATTTAATAGGTTAATGCAAATGTGTGTGTGTGTGTGTGTGTGTGTGTGTGTGTGTGTGTGTGTGTGTGTGTGTGTGTGTGTGTGTGTACATGCACAAATGTAAGAAATAATAGGTTGCTAATACAATGAATGGCGATTAATTAACAAGCGATATATATATATGTATATGTGTATATACATATATATATATAATGGGTAATGTTAGTTTAAAATTACACAGGTTTTTTATTCAATGACAAAACATTCGGTATAAAGGCTAAAAATGACTAATGCTCGATTACAAAGCATTCGTTTGAAAATTGATCGATGAATAATGTATTTATATGTTTATATGTGTGTATGTATGTACTATGTATATACATAAGCAATTATACATGTATATGCACAAAGGTGTGATCAAAACGGTAGGGAGAATCACAAAGGTGTGATCAAAACGATAGGGAGAATATCACAAAGAGAGCTCACGTCGATCGGTACGCGTAAAAAGATACTATACTAAAATCTAACTAAAATTTTCTTCCGCGATATTAAATAAGAAAATATCTTTAGGAAACGTATGTGTGTGATCCAATTAAAAAAAGAAAAAAGAAGAACAAACGAAAAAAAAAAAAAAGAAGAGTTGTGTTTCAACCGTACTTTGAATATTTCCCATATTATCCTATTATCCTACATTAACAAACATAATGTGATATATAATATGTTTAGTTGATTGGTTCATAGATAGACGACAGAACGTGGTAACCAGCGGTGTACCACTGCTATTTGCTAAAAACGTCGGATCCTTCGTTTGAGAGATTTTTCCCGTCATTCTTCCGATCGTACATATATGTATATTCTAAGGACGTTCCGTTGTGTGAATTTATTACGTCGTCAATATGAACGTACGATTAGGAAACGTTGAAATTACCGAGAGAGAGATCTGCGTTGCATGGCTGTCTTGATCGTCGTCGTCGCATGATCAGGACGTTAAATTTGTATTGCAAGGGACTCGGTATCGCGGCTCGTGGTAGGGATGTGTTGAAATTAGATCAACTTGTCAGTGTTTCATACGAACCATTGTGCGTGTACTATTGAGATGTTCGAACCGACGGAGCAGGGAATGGTGAGAATATAATATTCATGAATTTTCAACTGTAATATCTTTTCAACGGGCTCTCGTATCAACGACTTATAGTAAACTGCATGAAATTCAGGGACGTCTTCTAATTCGAGAATGACGTACATCGAACATACCCGCCCACATGTTTCCCCTATCAAATGTCAACAACAATGTATTATAGACAAAAAAAACGTATACGAATGGATATCGTGAGACATGATTGCTATTGCCAATGTTCCATTTAAATTCAATTATTTTAATACGTTTCGAATATTCGATCAAAATCAATTTTTTAAGCTATGCTTCATTTTTTAAATCCTGTAAACACCGCGCGGAGAGGTTAGACTCGCGTTTTCCATGTAGTCGAGTCTAAATGGAACGGTCACGTTTTTTATCAGCAGCACGAGCAACAAGCAGGCTGATCAGAAATGTGGCATTTGAAAATGATGAATATAATAAAGCTGAATTTTATTTATGAATTTTATCATAAAGATTCTTTATGGATCTTTATGTGACCGATATAAAAAAAGTCATTAGTATATTTCATTAATATGACTCGTGTATTTGGAAAGTAACGTAGAAGCACAGCTTATACAAGAGGCACTCACTTTTTTTCCTTCATTATAGAAGTGCTGCTTTTTTTCTAGGATCTCTGCATCTATGCAGGGGTTGTACTTCGTAGATCTAATAGCAAAGAAGACGAAGTTCACAGCTCTGGCACTCTGAACATTGTAGAATATGTAAGAAAAGAAAAATATATTATTATCACTTTACATGCATATGCAAAGAATGAATATAATATAAATATTTTTTTTTTTTAATATACAAGAATTATATGTCAGCTTTTATGTTTTAGAGTTTCGGCAAGTGCATAGAATGGAAACCCGTAGAAGATTCAGTCGTGTTAGAGAATCAGGATCAAGATCCGGAATGGTCTTTAGTAGATACTCATACAAGGAGAACTCGTACATCTTCCGAAGGTCCAGACTCTCTTGGACGTTCAAGAATCGTTAGAATATTATTCTCTGACCTAAAGTCGTTTCGTATAAATCACGGAGGGCAGCAACTCATATTTATACAAAGGGATGGTACCACCTATGTTGCCTTCTTCCAATTGTCAAAAGCTGAAAACTTCACTAACTCGCTGAAGCATTTTATCAACTTTAGAAGATCTCCGAAAGACAAAAATTTGTATCATGTATTGGACGAGGTCGAAACTGTTTTAAACAAATCATTCGCGGAGTTGAACTTATTTCAAGAAAATACTTCGGATTATGTATGGAAATTTATGAAAAACTTACACAACCGTCCATATGAAACTACGCTAGAAGCATTTAGCAAACTAGCGGATATCTGGTGTAAGTAAATACACCAAATTTCATACTACTGTAAATACTTCAGTAAAATGCGACATATAAATCTAGTTATATATTTCAGTATATAAGGAACCAGCAAAAAGACCGGTTGAAGAAGCAGTAGCAGATTTGTTTAACTCTTCCTTTACGATTGATGTCCATCATCCTCCAGTATCTGTTGGATCGGGGGATGAGTACGAAGTTATAGGAGAAACTGATGTAGGTTTATCGTTACCATCGAGACCTCCTTGTCCAAGAGGTATGTTTCTTGAGATAAATTTGATACAAAAATGATTTACATAGAAATGTATTAATAACACTGGAAATATTAGGCTCACCTTTAACGCAAGAACAATGGGACAAAAGCAAGGATTCAGAAGGAAGAATTGTTGATTCAGATGCCGTTAAAGAAATCATATTTCGGGGAGTCCGTATATTTTATCCACTTCAACTGTTCTTCCGTATGCCGACGTTAACTCCAATAATATTTTTTAAACTCTCAGGGTATATCTCCGTCCTTACGTTATGAAGTCTGGAAATTTTTATTAAATTATTATCCATGGAATTCAACTCACATTGAAAGACTGGAAATAAGAAAAAAGAAGGCTGATGAATACTTCAATATGAAACTTCAATGGCGATCCATGACACCATCGCAAGAAAATCGTTTTGCAGACTTTCGAGACAGGAAAAGCTTGATTGGTAATCTAAAACGATATATTAATTTTAAAAGAATATTTGTCATCGGTATATTAATTTGACTTAATTGATTTATAGAGAAAGATGTTAACAGAACAGATAGGACACATCCCTACTATTCAGGCGACAATAATCATTTAGAATTATTATACGACATACTCATGACATATGTAATGTACAATTTTGATCTAGGGTATGTTCAAGGTATGAGCGATCTGCTTAGTCCTATTTTATGTTTGATGGATAGCGAAGCAGATGCATTTTGGTGTTTTGTCGGTTTTATGGATAAAGTGGTAAATTATTAATTATCTATTATTATGTATTATTGAAAATTTAATTTTCATAGATCTTCTTTTATTTGAATACAGAGTACAAATTTTGAAATGGATCAAACTGGAATGAAAGCGCAGCTATGTCATTTATATACTTTGTTAAATACTACCGATCGACAATTAGCACACTACTTAAATCAGCACGATTCTGGGAATATGTTTTTCTGTTTTCGTTGGTTATTAGTATTGTTTAAAAGAGAATTTAATTCAACCGATGTAATGAAACTGTGGGAGATTTTATGGACCGGCTTACCATGTCCTAATTTTCATTTACTCATATGCGTGGCTATATTGGATACAGAAAAAAATGTATTGATGGAAAATAATTTTGGCTTTACGGAAATACTGAAAGTAAGTAATGTTTTTTAATCAACAATTCAAATAACGAACTAATAACGACAATCGTTCGTCCTTTTTTATAGCATATAAATGATCTTTCTCTACACATTGAACTACCATGGACACTTTCTAAAGCAGAAGGTATTTTCCACCAATTAATGGCAGTAGAAGACAAACTGTCCGACAATGTGCGTGTTATTATTGGGCTAGAACCTCGAAAACGAATAGATGGAAGTGATATAGAAGACGATGAACCTTCCAGTTCTTGTGCTAGAACAAGACTGTGCTCAAGACGAAACAGTTCGGAAAGTGGAAATATCAAGTTTGGTAGTAACGAAGTGTCTTTCGAAAGAGGTCTGAATATGTCATATCTATGAGATCAGGATTGGTCTTTTGTCACAATTTTGTGATTATAAAGATCTATAAAAAAAAGAAAAGAACTCTAGGCTACTAGTATCGTGCACAGAAGAATTCTTATATTATCATTTCTCTCTCTTTCTCTCTCTCTCTCTCTCTCTCTCTCTTTTTCTTTTTCTTTTCTTTTTATTTTTTTGTTTTTTTTTTTTTCTAAACATGTCACGATCTCGTGTTCAGCTTTCAACGAAATTAGATTGCACACAAAAGCGAAGCTTTGTTGTAAAATAAAAAAATAAGTAATGCGAGTGTTTTTCTTCGATCGTTTGTCATTGGTAACTTATTATGAGAAAAAAGAAAAAAAAAAAAATTCTCAAATTTTCAATTTTGACATAAGTGTAAATGTAAAGGTTTATATAATATATTTGCAAGAAACAGCAAAACTAAATATTAGTAGCGTTGAATTTTGAGATATTTATAACACATTTGCTGTATTTATAAGAAATTTATCAATATTTGAGACTATTATCTTAATGGGAGTTAAAAGGTTGTTCTAGTTGGTACTGATTGGCTCATTTCTACCAAACTTTGCATGAATTTTGAATATCGAAAGGGAGCAATGATATTAAACTCTTATCTTGTAACAGCGCAATGTGTGGAACCTTCTTTTTTGGGTTAAAATGACATGTTTTCTTAGATTTGTATAAAGTGTCACAAAAGCGCTGTATATTTCTAATAAAATCACCTATTTAATCTTACAGATTGTTTTTATTCGATCTGCCCCTTTCACTTTCTTTTTTCTTTTTACTTTACATTCTCGTTAATATTACGTTTATTTTAAAACTGTTAAAATTTATGTCCTAATTCATCAAATTTATCTCTACGATTGGCAAAGTATGAATAGAAGTATTTATAATCTTGATTTAATTATTTAGAAATAAAGCAAAAAGAGTAATAAATTTTTTTAATTGAAAGAGATAAAAATTCTTTGTCTCATTACAGTTTAGTAAAATAATTATAAATCGAAAAATATAATACGTACGTAGAAAAATATTTGTCTGAAAACGTAGACAACGGATCGTTAAAGTAGAAAATAACGAAATGAAATACTTTAACGAATGTTGTTAACGTTTCACAACTATATTTACATATACGGTCGAGAAAATAATTTTTAGGAATGATAATGAATTAAACGATAGTAAAAAATTTGAATATTATCTGAATCCTTTGAATAATACAAATATGTAAATCATATTTCATCTACATGATTCTTGTATTTGATGTATGAGGGCGTTTCAACGGTTTTCCCTTACAAAAAAGTAAAATTCACATAAACAATGAGATTTTTTATGTTGGCATAAAACATAACTGACGTTTAAAGTCATTGATTTGTCACGAGGTATGGAATTTCTTTCTGTAAAAAAAAACAGAAATCGTAGGAAGAAACGTAATGTGAGAAAGCGACGACGCGAACGCATTAAATTGGAGGTTAAATCGATCAAAAGTCAACGATTGATAGCAGAACTGGGTAATGTTTCTTTTTCTGAAGAAAAAATAATAAAGAACACGATGCAGGCTGATGCGTTTTGGAAAAATTATGCGGCCGCTCAAGAATGGCAAAAAAGGTATCGTTATGTGCAAAGAAGTTAATTTTTTTCATTTTATCTTATTTATTTATTTACTTAGTGATAGCGTATTAAAAGTATTTTTTTTATTATTTATAATAAAATTAGCGTATAGTATTTATTTCGACATGTTTTTTATCTTCTATTTTGAAGGTAGAAAATATTAAAAAATTTTTATTCATTTACAGGCACAGCGTAACATGGTGGAGATCTCGTTGTCTGGCTTTGGAACATGAGAACGAAATATTAAGAAATAAAATTAGGTCTTTGATTGGACAAAATAATCAACAGACTGACAATAAAAAGACTTTTAAGCGACAACAGAATACTTATAAAAAAGATAATAATTTCAAAGATAATAATAAAGAGGAGTCTAAAGATGATCAGGATTTGGAATTTCACGTTGATGAGGATATGATGAACTTTTTAGAACAAAGTTTACGCCATAAAATGGAGCTGAAACAAAAACGCGAACAAGAATTAGCTGCTAGAGAAAAAGAGAGTATAATTCCTGTGGAAGGTGGAGCAGCTTGGGCTCATACTCGAAGTAAAGAAGCAAAATTATTGTATGGCGATGCCAGTCCTACGATATTGGCTATGGAAACTGCTTTACAGGCCACAATAGAAAGACACAAAGATAAATCAAAACCTCAATATTGGCCGAATATTCCTTTAAGATTATGAACTATTTTATTTCTTAGATTGTTTTAATGCGTATAACTTAAATATTTGTAATAAAAAAAAATGTAAAATCAATTTCATTATTGGTATTCAAATCTTAATTTCTATTGTCACTGTTATCATCTTTTATATATTATATTAAATACGTTGTGTTGGCGTTTGCATTGTGATACATTAATTACAAGTAATGTCGAGATGCTAATAGCTGTTTGAATACGTTTTGGGAGACAGTGTTTCCCTATTGTGCGCTTTTAGTTTATATTTTGTTAATACTTATCACTGAAGCTCGCAAACGCTACGAATAACTCGGCTGGTAAAATAACTATCTACCCTTACCGATATATTAATTCAGTCGGTAAAATCGCGTCTTCCTATTATCGACAAATTTAAACTTTATCGGTAAAGCAGGGACCTATTATAATCAACTGATTTTGATCACTCCGTAAACATTGTTCTACTATTATTAGCAAATATTTTATTGGCTGATAAAACAGCGCTCTACTTATTATTATCTTTCTTTTTTTGTTTGATGATATACAAAAGCTTTTTTCTTTTTTTTAAAATTAAATCGGTTTATTATTACTAAATATATCAGAATTATATTTTATTTTATTACATCTATTCAGATTTTATTTGTCTGACCGAGTTGGAACTAATTACTGCGTTTAACGCCAGTTACTATTAACCCTTTCTGTACTCCCTGGGTCCTACCACCTCCCTCAAAATTCCTTCTGGCATCAATCGGATTTCTAAGAAGCTTAGTCCAAAAATTCACGATTTTACGCCCCAACATTCGGAAGTAATGGGAAACACTTTAAATAGTTCGTCGAGAATTTTAGATTACTTCCGACTGCTTTTTTCTGAAGATTCAGTTAAATTCATTGTGAAAAAAACAAACAACCACCGGTGTCGACAACTTCACAAGGATATCACTTGGAGATTTTAGAAGGTACGGAATTGAACGAGTTATATTGTTTTATTGCTGCGTCGTTATTAATGACGCGAAACAAAAAGCTATATCCTTTAAGGAATATTTGTCTAAAGATAAGCTTTATACGTGTTATTATAATCATAGACTAAGGGGTTATTT
>OU426863.1:3313286-3330786 GCA_911387685.1 Dolichovespula media
TATACGAGTGTCCAATTAAGGACAACGAAAATACATAAAAACTCGGCTACACATGCGAAATGAACAAATTAATAATTCTATTAATTAGCATCGAATAATAATAATGATCAAACTAATAGGACGGTATCGGCAAGTAAATTTCTTTTATCTTTGTTATGAATCAACGAGAGGGATCGAAAAGTCGAGATAAAGTTTTCTCATCTTATCGTCCACGTCATCATCATCATTATCATCATCCTCATTGCCATTGTTGTTATCGTTCTTATTATTATTATTATTATTATTATTATTATTATTATTATTATTATTATTGTATTGTTTCTGCCCTTTTTATCATTAAAAGGAGAGCTTCCGTATAGGTGGGATAATTTCCGGGAAGTAAATAGGGTATGCGTAACAACGTACTTTCGAGGTCGAGATTCATTCCTGCTTCCAGCACCTGCAAAAGATCAGGCCGTGCACTCGATGCTTGGGCAAACAATACGAACGATGATGCACCGTCCCGAGCGCATTGTCCGTAGCGAGTAGTAGTAGGCGGCGGATTTATCTGCCTACTCGTAGAGTCAGGTAGAGGAGTCCAAGGGTCCTCGACCCTCGGGACACGTCGCACTGTCCGACGGAACCGATGGATCTTCTTCTCCTCCTCCTCCTCCTCCTCCTCCTCCTCCTCCTCCTCCTCCTCCTCCTCCTCCTCCCTCTCCATCTTGTCGTCGTTTTCTTCTTTTCCTTGTCCTTTTCTTTTCTCGTTCGGGCCTGTTTTCGCGCGGTCGATGCCACGCACGTGTCGATCCTAGATACCATTACATAAATGATAATTTTCTGGATCGATCTTCGTGGATCTCTGTACAGATAAATGAAGGAAAAAAGAAAGAAAGATAGAAAAAAAGAAAGAAGAAGAAGAAGAAGAAGAAAAGAAAGAAAAGGAAAAATATATCATCATTTATCGTTAGCCAACTTTGCGTGACAAGTACGATTTCCAGTTTGGCATTACAATGTTCAGAAAGGAAGAAGAAAAAGGGAAAAAGAAGAAAAAATGGAAATCAAGATTGGACGTGGAAATTTTACTCGATATATCCCCTCGCTCGTTCTCGTAGGGAAAGAAAGATGTTAAATCACGCGATACGCGCGGAAAGTTGGCGGGTATGCTCACCGCAAGCGAGGTCGAATTCCTTTCGAGATAGAGAAGAGAGAATCCTGGCATTGGTTTCACGTATCTCAATGCGGTCACGACGACCGTTGTTCACGATCGATCATGATCGAGTTCGAGGCGCCTTCTAAAGAGGAAGGAAAGAAGAAAAAAAAAAACAAAAAAAAGAAAAAGAACGAAACAAAACCATTTTCCACGTATCTATTCTATTTGAATTAAATCGACGTTCGTTTCTATTTTTCCTTCTTCTTTTCTTTTCTATTTCTTTTTTTGGACTTTTTCATACGTATCATCGAAATCATCATAAAAGAGAGATAAGAAGAGAGAGTGAGAGAGAGTGAGAGAGAGTGAGAGAGAGAGAGAGAGAGAGAGAGATAAATAAAAAATAAATTGATAGGAATGCGCGTATAATATCCGCGGTGAAAAGAGAGATCACGGAAAGAGATCGGGGTTGGAAAGAAATGAGATCGTCTTAGGAGGGGAGGGTGTAAAAGGAGAGAGGAGTGCGCGTTCCCTGAGTCGCTTTCCTCGTCACGTCACGAAATTCCAGGACCTTTGGCACGGGCGTACAGGAGGTTCGTATGGCCGAGCGCGGAATGAGCGCCGACGGTAAGTCAGTTCCTCGCATACCGGGCGCTCAGGTAGGTAGGTAGCAAGGCGGCAGAGAGAGGACGAGGGAGAGGAGAGCGTGCGCGCGCGAGTGAGCTCGAAGAACAGAGAGAGAGAGAGAGGGAGAGAGAGAGAGAGAGAGAGAGGGAGAGAGAAGGAAAGAAAGAGAAAGAGTATAGTAGAGTCTAGGTGCTCGCTGCCGTGCCGCGCGTTGAATGCCTGGGCCCGGAGTGTATCAGGCCCCGAGTGTATCGGAGTGCGCTCCCCTCTCCAAGATGGCCGCCGCTCGGGTCCAGCCGGGTCCCCCTGACTGAGGCAGCCGAGTTGGCCGAGTCAGGGGAAGGGTAGGCCTTGCAGGTGCCGCCATGTCAGTGCATGCCTAACCTCGAAGCCGCGCGGAACGGACGCTGGCCCGAACAACGCGACACCTCGTGCCCGCGAATCGTCGCGTTTCGTTCGACCGAATACGAGCGGATATCTCTTGACTTCTCGCGAGCCATCGGGGATTATTGGAAGAGATCGAAGTAACGGCGTCGATCGAGCTTCTCTTCTATTCTATATACTCTGACCGGTTTTTCTTGCGGATATCTCTACGTATATGTACGTACGTGCGTATATGTATATACATACATATATATATATATGTATGTATGTACGTATGTACGTATGTATGTATGTATGTATGTATGTATGTATGTATGTATGTATGTATATATATATATGTATGTATATATAGTTATACTCTTACACGTACAAGGAGTTAAGTTGTTACGAAAAGATACACGCACGATCGAAACGTACGTCGTGGACATAGTCCGGTCCTATTGAATAATAGTCCAATAGTAGAGAAAGCTAAGAGAGAAAGAGAAAGAGAGAGAGAGAGAGAGAGAGAGAGAGATCGGTAGCCGCGGAAATCGCAGTTTTCGTATCGTTCTTTTATCGGTTATTATCTCGTCGCGAGTGAGCGGTTTCGTGCGAGTTCAGGAGCAGACACGACCCTGGGATCCTTTCGGTCGTTCACTCCCGACTCGAGTCTGGATCCTTTTCTATGATACAAGCGCCGTTGGATAAGCCGAGCATCGTCTCGGACGTTCCTCGTACCAGGTAGAACGGAACGCAAAGCTGGTACGAGATGACGAGCGGCGGTGGAGAAGCGAAAGGATCGCGCCAGGTTCGCGACCGGTCTTGTTGACCATCCGGTTATCGTCGGTGGATCTAACGCGAGGAATGTACGATATCTCGCGGCGCGTATATGCTCGGTGACAGTGAGTACACGGATGATAGGGTAAGGCAGTTGTATATTTTATGCTGGAAAAAGAGGTTCGTCGGGAAGTGCGTGTCGAGTCGTCGCGAACGAAGGAGGATCGAGAGAGTCAGAGATATGAGGTGATTGTGTTTTGGTGGTTGGTGCTGGTGGGTGATTAAATTTGACTTGGAAAGGTGAAAGAAAGGAGATCTAGGAAGATCGAGGGAGATCAAGATAGATCGAGAGAAATCAAGAGAGAGAGAGAGAGAGAGAGAGAGAGAGGAGGAGTTTGGAGTAGTCGGAGGTGGAAGTTAGACAAGGTGGAAGATCCTGGAGAAGAAGAGGGAAGTGAGGAAGAGGAGGATATACCGTCGTTGAAGGATCGGTCCGAGGATGGAAGGGTCGAGATAATAAAAGGAGAGAGGAGTGTAGAGTCGAGTAGAAGGAGCGAGAAGAGAGAAAAGAGAGAGAGAGAGAGAGAGAGAGAGAGGCGGTTAGCAGGAGGAGGCCGGGAGGAGGCCAGGATGCGGCCGGTAAGGCACCTGCTACTGTTGTTCCTCGTCCTGGGAGCGAGCCTCGCCCCGGGCACGCGGTCCGAGCTGGTCAGATGCTTCGAGGTTTCCGAGAACGCTCGTCCAGGCACCAGGGTGGGCTTCATCGACGCGGAGAACCCTCCGTATCTGGTGGTTTCGGTCTCTGGATCAGCGGTCGACGCTGATCTTACGGTTGACCAGACAACGGGCGAGATTAAGACTAGGGTGCCATTGGATCGTGAGACAAGGCCGTCCTATACTTTGGTCTCATTGCCGCAGAACGTAAAGGTTGTTGTAAAGGTATTGGACGAGAACGACAACGCGCCGACCTTTCCTGTCGATCGGGTCGACGTTGAGTTCCCCGAGAATTCACCGAGAGACGCGAAACGCGCATTACCACCGGCAAAGGATCCCGATCTCGGTCAATACTCGACTCAACGTTACGAGATAGTTTCGGGTAACGACGGTGAGGCGTTCAGATTGTCGCAGCATCGCGGCCGCGACGGCGTACTCTATCTGGATCTTCAGAACGGCGGTACGTTGGATCGCGAAGCTCGCTCGAACTACCGTCTAGTGATCGAGGCTCTCGACGGGGGCTCGCCGGCGTTACGCTCGAGGCTGCACGTGAACGTGACGGTGCAGGACGTCAACGACAATCCGCCGATCTTCAATCAGACTCGGTACGCGGCGAGCGTGCCGGAGAACGCGACCGTCGGCACGCCGGTCTTAGCAGTGAACGCGAGCGACGCCGATGCCGGTGAAAACGGCCGGATCGAGTACTCGATCAATCGTAGACAATCCGATCGCGGCGAGATGTTCCGGATTGATCCGGAGACCGGTATGGTTTACGTGAACAAGGCGTTGGACTTCGAGTCGAAGGATCGTCACGAGTTGGTGATCGTAGCGAGAGATCGGGGAGCCCAGCCGCTCGAAGCGAGCGCTTTCCTGTCCGTCCGCGTCACCGACGTCAACGACAATCAACCAGCGATCACGGTTATCTTTCTCTCGGACGACGCCACGCCTAAGATCAGCGAGAGCGCTCAACCGGGCGAGTTCGTTGCGAGGATATCGGTCAGTGATCCTGACTCGAGGACGGAATATTCAAACGCTACCGTAACGTTGACCGGTGGCGAGGGACACTTTGGTTTGGCGACGAGGGATAATATTATCTATCTTGTGGTGGTTGAGAGACCCCTAGATCGCGAGGAGAAGCCAGTTTACGAGCTATCCGTTGAAGCCACGGACGCTGGTACGCCGCCATTGAGGGCGATTCGTAATTTCAAGCTTCTAGTCACCGACGTCAACGACAACGCCCCAAAATTCGAACGTGACACCTACGAGGCTCATCTACTCGAAGCATCCGAGCCTGGTACGTCGGTCCTTCGGGTACTCGCTACCGACTTGGACGAAGGTGCCAATTCAGCGGTGAGATACTCAATACGTAACTCGACTTGGTTCGCCATCGACGAGATCTCGGGATTGATCAGTACGATCAGCCACGTCGATTGCGAGGCAGATCCCGCTCCTATTCTCGTCGTCGTAGCCACTGATTCTGGACGTCCACCTCTGAGCAGTAGCGCTACAGTTCGCGTTACCGTTCACGATCTCAACGACAACGAACCGATCTTCGAGAAGCCGCTCTACAATGCCACCGTGCCGGAGGATATGCCAGTTGGACGCTGTTTTATCAAGGTATAGTTTTCCATCGTTCTGTCCACGTTCATTCGTTTCTTTTTCCCCTCGTCTCGACGAAACCTCCGAGTTTTGTGATTCGCGATATTCCTTGCCGTTTCCTTATTACGCATACCTTCGTCGAAGGTGATCATCGCTCGATCACCAAAGTGTTACCTTTTAATAGCCACTTTGCCAATGGGCCGAGTTAACCACCACGTTTGTATAATTATAAAAAGGATAAAAGTCAATCGGTTGCGATAAAATACTCGAGTGAAAGGTTACATTTCGAGATTCCTTGAATCCTTTACTTAACGATGAACCGTGTTTTTGACCTTACGTCCAAACGAACCAACTTCTTCCACGTCGTTCTTATTTCTCTTCGAGCCGTGAAAACTTTCGAAACTTCGATCGCGTCGATCCTGATCGTTTCAAAGTACTCTCGCGCAGGTCTGAGATCTTTTCAAAAATTGATCGAGTACACCGATCAAATTCTTAGTACAGTTAGATCGATCGAAACAACGACAAACAAAAAAGTGACTTAACCCTTATACGGGTGCAATGATTTAATAACGACATTCGTGACAATATATCTTTTATTATTATTATTATTATTATTTTTTTTTTTTATCCATAATATTTACCTTTAATAGCCGACACGGTAGAAGACATTTATTTCGTAAAGATATTTTAGAGAAATAAATCATTCGTCAAAGAGTCAAAGAGCGTTCCGTTTAATTTGATAGACACTAATACAGATATACAAATACTAATTAATATCAAAAGAGCAACGATAGTACATAAACTATATATATAAACTATATATATATATATATATATATATATATATCTCTTTCTCTCTTTGGGAAAACCATAATTGGGTATGGAATCGAAAGGTTTCCCCGGAGCGTAGTGCAATTAGTATAACTTGTACACCGTTAAGGAGTGTTATCGATCACTGCACTCTATCGTGGAAAATCGAGAGTTCGATAGTAAAGTCCACGTTCGTTCGAGCGAATCCACACGGTCGTTCGCATTCGTCGCGTACCTCGACAACTCAGGAGAAGGAGAGTGAATACGATACTACCTCTCGAAGGAACGTGAATGAGGAAACCTATCGAGTATGGACGAAACGGTACGTGAATCGTTCAGGAACGTACCTTTACTTTCCGCGAACCCAACGTCATACTTCGCGTATAACAGAATAACATCCAATCATTATTATTATTATTGTTATTGTTATTATTATTATTATATCCAATATTATCTATCGACTTTATTCAAAAGAAATAATATTTATCGTGATATTTTCCGTTCAATAATCTACGGGTAAAAATTCTCGTGTAATAATTTAAGTTAACAAGTCAATTCTCTTTCTCTTTCCTTCTTATATTCTCTCCTTTTTCTTCCTCCTCCTCCTCCTCCTCCTCCTCCTACTCCTCCTCCTCTTCTTCTTCTTCTTCTTTTTTTTCTCCTCCTCTTTTTTCTTTCTTTCTTTCTCTTACTTTAATATCAACCCATCTCTTTTTCTTCCTCATATTTATGATGTCCTTGGCGTAATAGAGTTCGCATACTTACGACTACCGTTGTCGATATCTTTTACTTTCTCCTACCGACGCGCCTTTCTCCGCGCTTATATGGTGCGTCCGATAAATTTTCAATACCGGATGAGAATAAACCAAATGCAAAATGTTATAATAACGATCGGGTATGGTTTCAAATTTAACAATAATTTCCAACCTTTTTAACGTTAAACCCAAACACCTGACAGTGTTATCGAGCTAATAATGAAGCCTCGAAGTGTAACATTCGAAATTCGTATTGATACCGTCGCTATAAATGAATTCAACGATTGATTAACGCATCCCGTAGAATAAACGTATTGTCAATGAAACGTCATAAATGTGATAGGAAGGATTAGTAAGTAGTGGGTACACTATGAAACGAATCGACGTGATCAAATATTAACGAAAAAGAAATGTTTTCTATCGAATAGTTGACCTGAGTTAAAATTCGAAGCGACCGTTCGTTTCTTCAGAAGAGACGAGTCGAACGTGTCGTCGTTGCGATATCGATGTTTCTTCCTGGTTTGCATTACATGCGCATACGTGGCCCTCCGATGCAGGAGAAAAAGGCGAGGGCGGCCTCGAGGAAAAAAAACGAAAGAGAGAATAAAAGAAAGAGAGAGAGAGAGAGAGAGAGAGAGAGAGAGAGAGAGAGAGAGAGAGAGGGAGAATAAGAGTGAGAGGGAGAGAAGAAAAGCAAAAAAAAAAAAAAGAAGAAAATTCGATCGAAGGTTCGCCTCGAATATCGTCAAGGAATTAAACGTTAAAGGAGTAGAGGGTGGGACGTTGACTTCTGTGTTTGTGAAATTTGAGATATCGGCCGGTTTCATAAAGGGGATTACGCGGTATAGTACTACTCGTCGCCTTTTACGAATGATCGTATTACGTTCGACGTAATCGTCGAAAGTAACACTATACCAATTTGAGTTTGTACGATGATAACGTAGTTGTGTCGTACTCTTCTAAACGAACACCGGCTCGTAGAAAAAATTTGAGACGTCGAGGTAAAACGAAGAAAAGTAGAGATTTCTGCGACGTGTGTTCTCCTCCTCCTCCTCCTTCTCCTCCTCCTCCTCCTCCTCCTCCTCATCCTTCTCGGGAGAGACATGGTCAAATTTTCTTTCCCTGGTGATCGACCTATCTTCCCTTTTTTTTTTTCTTTTTTCCTTCTTTCGACGATCTCCAGTGAAAGTCTGAAGTAACGCCGCTCGAGGTGATGCCGATGACTAATTTTCCCCTGGTCGGATCGGTATCGCTATAATTATGACATAAAACGTTACACGCTTCTCCGAGCGTTTAAAAGAGAACGCGCGCACGCACACAATCTCGACGAGAGACGCGAGGGATTCGCACCGAATTGTAGTTAAAATAATTCCAAAAGTAGTTCGATTCATTCCAAAGGATGCTTAAACAAATTCCAAAAGATATATTAAAACGTAATATTTGTCTCGATTGCGATTGCCTTTCATTGGATTTAAATGCAGCCATTAGCTCGACAGTACTTGCGTTACATTTTATATAAATAAATAAATAAATAAATAAATTAATCAATCGCAACTAATATCGATTGCCCGGGTCTCACCACTTGGAGGTTGCTGCTTACGGAGACCCACGAGCTATGAATCTATCGTTAATATTATTTACTTTTAATAATAATATATATTTAATCAATTTAGAGAAACATAGCAAGAGCCAAAGCAATCGCGAAACGAATCACCAATTTTTTCCCAACGTACTTAAGTCAGATGAAAATTTATGAAACGTTCGATATCGGCCTACCTACCCGATTAAGGAAGAGAGATTTTAATTTTGATACTCTATTTCGAATCTAATTCTGAAATATCTTCGACGATGATTATGTCGAAACTAAAATATAAATTTATTAAACATTGGTAGATATAGAAATATGGAAAACAACGTTTTCGTTATGAAGATGAATATTATATGGTTCATCTTATTATATTCCTCCAATCAAAACAATATATATATATATATATATATATATATATATATATATATATATATATATATAAATTTCATATAATAATTCAGCTGGCAATCTGTGGAAATAAAATATTTCAAATATTTTATAATTTAATATGCAATGAAAATAATGCACGAATTTCGATCTGTGATAAGGAAACATTTCAAGCACTTTATAATTTAATAATATATACAGTCAATATAATATAAAAATTCCATATTCGGTCGGCTGCTAAGTTGTGAACATAAAACATCTCAAAGCAGCATTTTTAATTTAACATGCAAATTCAAAATAATATACGAATTCCATATAATAGATTAGCAACGAACCTATGAACGCAAGTAATCTAAAACATTTTATAATTTCTTATGTACAATCAAAACAATATACAAATTTCATATAATAAATCAATAGCGAATCTGCGAATACATAAAGTCTGAAACATTTCATAATTTCATATGTACAATCAAAATATTAATATAGGAATTTCATATAATAAATCAGCAATCAACATAAGATATCTGTGAATATATCTAACATGTTATTATTTTCTGAAAATATATTGCAATTAAACACGTTCATGAATAATTATAATATCACTCAATGATATTACAAATTTCTATAGATGAAATACGAACTTCGCAATTTACGTGCTATTTCTTGAAACATAAATTACAGTTACGTTTAAATAAAAGCATTGTTGAACATTCCAAATGGATAAAAAAAAAGAAGTAGTCGTAAACAAATTCGTCGTCCGTTATCACTCGTTTGTCAAATTGATATTTGTCCACGTCTTATTCTTATAATTTCTTAACTTTTAGTCAACCGGAACATCTGAAACAGCTGAAACATTAAAGTTTTATAATGCGTTTATCATTTTTATTAATTTTTTTATTTATGCCATGTCTATTACAAACCTTGTAATATTATTATTTATACTGTTGTTTGTGTCCAACGATGGAGAGGTATTTATGAATGATGACTTTTCATAGTTCAATGTATCATCTGAATTTTGTCCCATAGTTAATATTTTATCCATCTTCAAAATTTGATAATCTAAAGTACACTGTAACAGATAACTATATAAAAAGGCATGTGCGGTAAGATAAAATTATATAAATACGCGGCCGAGTACTTCCATTTATAAAAATTTAATAAATTCAAATTATGGCTTTAGCAAGCAATGGAAGCATATATGAATGATAAAAAGATTTTGTATTTTTTATCAGAAATAAAAGAAAAAAAAAAAAATACATTAAAATTCTCGATGCAATACAAAATATGCTTAGCTTTAAAGTTAAAATAAATATTGTACGTGACCTTTAATAGATGTAGAATCACAAAATGAGAAAAAATGTTGTCAATAATTAAATACGATGTAAACGACGAATAAAATTAAATACAATGAAGCAATTACGAAAATATGTTGGGGAAATTGTTCAAGATACATTTATGAAAGAGAGGAAATTTGAGTATTAAAAGACATTCAAGAGAGATTAAATAAGATCGCGTTGAAAAAGTCAGCAAAATATACTGCGTCTTGTGTTATTTTACAAAATGCATACGCAATTTAGTATACCGCTATAACCGCAACCATGTCGAGATCAAATGTATATTTAATCTATAGATACAATATCTTATTTTAAAACGCTTAATACTAACGCGTAGTATACAGTTACATAAAGGTGTCCGATGTACATACATATTACATCATTTACAGGACACTATTTTAATTTATTACTATAATAAAAGAAAGAAAATAGTAGTACACTTTTACAATGTCAGAGCCACGTGTATTAAATATTTCCTTCATTATATTTTACAAATAGTTCTTATGAATTTATTTCTTTTTTTTTAGCAGATATACTTCATTAATTTATTTCACATAATTACTTGATCACTACTGTTTGCTTTAACAAACATTTTTTTTTTCGCATGTGCATTCCTGAATCAGAATGTTTCACAAACTTATTTTCTCATTTATTTTGCACCATTTAAATATAAATCGATTATTATACGTGGAATAAAATTAAATTTTCTATTTACTGTTAGATAACTTTTATTTCTTAGAAATAATATCACGTAACTGTAATATTTAAATATTTATTTATTATATACTATCATCGGTGCATATATTCATGCATTTTTAATCATTCTGAACGAGAAATGCATATACTTACTATTATATTTTCATCTGCATTCCTGAATGCAGGCATGGTACTTACTGTCACAACCTATCATATGCACTCCTGAGTGCAAGCAAGCCATTTCAATTCGCTTCATTTATATACCAAGCTTATGCATTTTTATCCCCAAAAATGATAATATTTATTTTATATATGCATAAATATTTCTTAAAAAAATCATTGTAACATCGATCATTATTTCTTCATCATATTTCTTACGAATCATTTGTATACATATATGTAACATAAAAATACTTTCTTATATATACTTAGATACTATTTCGTATGATATTAATTTATTAATAATTTAGGAATAAAAATGTATACCCTTGACATATTTTAATATGGAATCCTGAGTGCTGGCTGCCATTTCTTTCATTTCATTCCTCTAGCAAGACATATATATATATTTCTTATCAGAACAATTCAAAATTTGTATTTCAATCATTTGCACCATTTAAATATAAGTCAATTATTATATACGAGATAAAACGAAGTGTTTACTATTTATTTATAGACAACTTTAATTTCTTAAAAAAAAACAAAAAAAAAATATTGTGAGATTGAAAAATTTAAATATTGCTTCATTAAATATCTTTATTAGTGAATTCATTTATTTATTTAATTTTGATCATTCTGAATGAGAAATGTATATACTTGCTTTAATATATTCATCTGCATTCCCGAATGCAGGCATGTCCTTTTTGGATGTATACATCAAGTATTGTAGATTTTTAATCAGAATAATCAGAATAATTAGAATCAGTCTAAAAAAGGATGATGGCGATGGTTACCACATATGAGTCATTTTACAACTCGTGGTAAAAGTAGGAAGTAGTAAAAATGTTTTTACAACCCTGTGTTATTTACCGCATAAGGGCCTTTGAACGACCCGCGGTAATACAGTATTGACATCTCTAGGTATGAAATATGTATACATCTCGTATATATATATATATATATATATATATATATATATATATATATATATATATATATATATATATATACACATACACAGTATGCAGTTATGAAAATGAAAGAGAACAAAAATATATGATTATTCTGAATTAAAAATCAACATGCTTGGGTTTTCCAGATGCACTCCTGAGTGCAGTGTTGCTGCAGACCACTACGTCCACACAATATTTAACGAACGTGACTCTAACTTTTGCAAACTACAAATCCAAGACAAGAATGTATTTGAAAAAAATGAAAGTGCAAGAAGTCGACTTTGATTTAATGAAAAAAAAAGTAAAAAAGAAAAAAAAAATAAACGAAGGTAGAAAGAAACGCAATGACTCCGATATTTAATTTAATAAGAAAAATACAATGACTCGAATTTTCATGTAAGAAAAGAAAAATTCCAAATACATGACTTTTAATACGATAAGAAAAATTGCAAAGACTCGACTTTTAATGTAATAAGAGAACATCAATGACTCTATTAATTGACAAAAGAAAAGAAAAAATAAAAATGTCTAAAAGCTTGATTCTAATTTTCAAAATACACTACTTTTCGCGAACACGTGTGCGGAACGTCGTTGGTAGTGAGATGGAATGGTCCATCATCTCCATCCAGGGTCAAACTACTACGAGCATAAGTGACAACGTGGTAAAAGGGTAAAAGGGATTTTGATAAGACCACAAGCCATTAACGAAGGGTTCGACATGCCGGCAACCTTAGAAAAATAATTTGTAGTCGATAGTTGACCTCTTGAGCCACAGTTTGTGGGGGCCCCTTTGGCATATAGCCTCTTCTTGCTTCGCTAGAATAATCTAAGCCCTAATCACTGCATTCGAGCATTCCCTAAGTGCGACGCATGAAAAGTTTACGCATCAAAAAACGCCCTACCGTACGAAGCAACGCGTCCGCAAAAATTTACACGCCACAGTGAATTATACTAAAAAATAATGAAATATCGTCCCTAATCTAAAACGACCTAATCCCGACCTGATCTAACTTTATCCAACAAGACTCAAACCTCTCGTGTCAACGCACGCATTTTCAACGAGACGCCAATAGACGCAAGCTAAAGGGAATTGGGAAGTAAAAGGAAACATTTCTTTCTTTTTCATTGACTGAACACAGTTCTTTCTTTTTTATTTATTACTTAACCTAACGAACGGTAAGTGCTTGCGACGTAAAGTATCGATTTCTTATAAATAGTATAACCACTGAAGTATGACAAAATTCGCGAATGAATCGTTTCGAACGGCACTGACGAATCCCAACGCGTATCTTTAACTACGTTTCCTGCTCTACCTGGCTGCGTCTCGATTTTCTAATGATATTTATTTATTTATTTATTCATTTATTTATTCATTCATAAAAAAAAAGAAAGAAAAGAAAATTGAAAGATTCATTAATATTTGACTTATACCGTTAAGCTATCCTAGCCTGCGGACAATCAATGGATTCAAAGAATCCACCGACCGTGCACAATTACACAGGCACGTTTAATCGAATGCTCCAGCATACATAATATTCGTTCTAATCGATGAACCTATTACAAACTAAGATTAACAGCTTGCACTTGAAAGGTAAAGAAACGTTTCGATATAAAGTCAAGATCGACGAGAACCGTAATAAATATTTTCATTATACGTACGCGAGTATATTCTACTTTGAGCAAGGTCTCACGAAAAAGGAGGAAGGTGGAGAGGGGGTAATAATGATGATAATAATTATAAAAGTTATTGCAAACTGCATAAGGTCCTTTGAGCGACCAGTGGTAGCTGTATTGACATCTAGGTATGAAATGTGTATATATCTCGTATATATACATACAAATTATGCGGTTATGAAATTTTGGGATAAAAAGAAAAATATATCTATATATATATATATATATATATATATATATATGTATATGTATATAGATTCGTAAATATTTCAAGGATCGTGAAGTGCAAGCGTTAATTTATAACTAAGTATCGAACAAGTTCAAAATCCTTGGCTAAGTTCCAAAAATATGGGATGCAATCTAATGTTTTCATTGGGTGCAAAGCATTTCGAACTGTTGAGATACTGATACAGATCGTGCGATGCGAAGTGTCAGCAAAAAATCTAAAAAAAAAAAAAATAAAAAAATAAAAAAAATAGGATAAAATATAATTCAGACACGCTGGAGGATTGTAAAATTTGCTGAAACTTCGCGAATCCCCGGGGATAGGATCTTCCCACTCATGAGTGGAAATCGTATCCTGAGTCTTACCCGGTCCCTACCTAGTTATTTAAAATTAAATGAGACATTCACTCAGAAAAGGTATGCTACCTGCCTACCTATCGCCTATATTTAAAAAGTGCAAAGCATTCGCACCAACACACACACACTCCACGGTTCTCTCACAAGCCACCAGGATGCAAATACCTACACTAGAGAGCCATACCCCGGGGCACCTCCGACACCCCAGTTCAAACGCGTATTATTCTAATATATTAGGAGTACGTACCATTTGCTATAATCGACTGCCACGGCTAATGATTATTGCATATGTATATATATATATGTATATGTATGATTAAAGTAAAAATACTAGTACATACTAGTATATATAAATGAATACTAGTAATATATACGAGTATTTACAAAATTTTCCCACAGAAAAATGTGGTAACACTACTGTGCAAAACGATATTAATATAATAAGATATTTATTTATTATCAATTAAAAGGGTTATCGCGAAACGATGTAAAATGCACCACCTAAAACGCACATACAAGTGCAAGGTACACCGTGCAATCACCAGCACAATGACAGCCTCCAAAAAGGAAATTTAAAATTATAACCCACGCTGACCGTTTCTCACCCACACGTGTTACACCTGGGTAAACGCGTGAATGAGAACGCAGAAAGCACGAGGGGAGTGGGGGTGGGGAGAAACGAGTATTAATATAATTAGCGCTGAAAATCCTGAACTAAACGAAAAAATAATTAACTTATAGACTAATTCTAAGCGGGCTGTGACTCTACGAGTCTCATTGCTTTCTTATTATAGAGCAAGGACTCATACAAATGGAGGGAGAGGGTGGAGGTTAATAATGACGATAATAATTATAATAGTTACCACTTAGCGTTAAACGTGTAGAGTTGCAAAAATCTTTATACTACTCTAATAAATAGCAAACTGCATAAGGGCCTTTGAACGACCCGTGGTAGCTGTATTGACATTTAGGTATGAAATATGTATATATCTCGTGTATATACATACACATTATTCGGTTATGAGGTTGGATAATGAGAAGATATTTATCGAAATATTGAATTTATATAAAAAGAACAACCTCGGACGATTCCTTTCATGAAATGGTTGTTCTAATGATAGAACGGGATTATGATCCATCACTTAACTGACAGAATCTATCCGTCGCGGAAGGGGTTTGTCTTCTTCCTCATTTCTTGGTACATCGATATATCGAGGTATCGATATAAATCGCGATTAAATAAGACTAAGTACGAGGCAATGCATGTAACGTAGACATCACGTTTTATGTTCTATTTGGACGAAATCGGGTAAATTAATAGCCCGATTTCATGACTGATATCGCCAACAAAAACGAAGAGAGAAAAGAAAGTGTTTATTAACAGCACCGTTAATTAAACGACTTTGAGACAAGAAGACTATAGCCTGATTATATTTATATATATATATATATATATATATATATATATATATATATATGTGTGTGTGTGTGTGTGTATATAATAAAAAATTCACAATAAAATAGCTAACTACACATATAGGGGGAACCACTCGTGAATATAAAATCAAAGATCTTAATCACGGTCACTTTTGCTCGTTTCGGACAATCGGGACATCTGCGAATACAACCAGTAACCCGTGCCAATATGGACCTTTCATCCTCGGCATGATGGGCACCGGAGGAACTTAAAATTTTTTAATTTACTACTTAAGAAGTTCTGCGATGGCTCCAAAACACTCGTCCCCCGTCGACGTTGAGATCGTACGATGTCGTCAAGTTGGTCGAAATTATCGTTGAATCGTTGATTACGTTGATCATGCTATAATTAAAGTCGTATAAACAAAAAGGAATTAATTATATTTTCCATACGAGAAGAATATATTTAATGAATGAAAATGATCCAAAAATATTTGATTCGATCGATGAATGAGAATTAACGATTGGAGGAAAGAAATTAGCTTACATGTAATCGTATCCGGGCGAAGCTTTACATATACGTGTAATACGTTGGGAGAGATGATGAGGATGAATTTTTTAATTGACACTTTCGATCATTACAATAATTATCGTAACGCAATCGATCATCTTCCATCGAATTGGCCGAATACGTGTTAATTGATTCTAACAACGCGGTTCGAACAAATTGTTTTAACAAGAACGTGACATAAATTGTTTTTCTTCCTCATCGATTTATCAACGCGACCGAGAAATTCTAATCGACGAACAACACTGACTCTAATTCGCGATTTGATTTGAAATTTTTAAAGTAACCTCTCGAGGTTGCGAAAAGTACAACTTTTTCGTACAAGCACTGACCTTAAGATCGCATTGCACGCGATCGCAACTGAAGACTTATTAACTAAAAAAAAAAAAAAAAAGAAAAAATAAATAAATCAAAATAAAATGGCACGAAGAAAGCGTGCCATAGAATGTTCGTCAAAGCAAACCGTAATGTAATTCTGTAAAATTAATTTTATCTTTTAAATCGTATTATTTGAATATCTTGACTCCGAGATATTCTGAATCTGTACTACTTTTTTCGCATGTTTCAATAATGACAAACGAATAAGAAGGTATTCGAAAGATGTAACTGTAAAACTTTAAAACTAATATATTGAAATAAATTCTAGAGGAGAAGAAAGCAAACAAACGATAGTAATGTCGCGATTGAATCTATCGTTTAAATATAGATTTAATCTCAATATGGTTACGTTTATAGAAATACATTAATCGCGTAGATACCTACAATTAAATAGATATAACATTAACAGGTAAAATTAAACGAGAAAAAGGTAACATTTAAATCGTTATTTAACGAGAATACATTAAACGGGCTTATTACGTGGTATCTTGAACTTTCCGTTATTTCAATTTATATCGATAAAAGAATTATCACGTTAATTTATTTCTTTATATTGATAATAAAAAATTTTGTAATCTATATTAATTTACATTGATAATAAAAGAAAAAAGAAAAACAAAAACAATGACAAATTCTTATGTATACCGTTATTGTCTATTATTCTTTTCAACGCGACAACATATATAAAATGAAAAAGCTAAACGCATTTTTCTAATGCAACGAACGTCAGCCATTCGCCCAGCAGTGCCTAAGTTGCACCATATATATATATATGAACACCGTAGGCAATACCGGTTACCAGATCTCACCACAAGGAGGTAGATGCGTATGGAGATCCATTTTAAAATTTAGAAAATAATACATGGGATATATATGAGTCACGATTTGTTGATCACACCAGTATATGTATATGCACTTACGTGTTATTGATTTGTATTACGCTTGAATGACGATCGTAGTGAACGTCTCACTCGGTTCAAGGATAAAC
>OU426863.1:3335786-3353286 GCA_911387685.1 Dolichovespula media
TCCGTTCGTACATCCGTCTTTTTACCTCTAAGAATGAAGAAAGGCGGTCGAGAGAGCGAAGAGAACGAATAGAAGGAAGCTTTCGTCGTCCTTGTTCTTCTCTCTATCTCCATCTTATTTTCTCATTCTCTCTCTCTCTCTCTCTCTCTCTCTCTCTCTCCCGCTATCTATCTATCTATCTATCTCTCTCTCTCTCTCTCTCTCTCTCTCTTGAAAATCTTCATGACTTTTCCCATCCTTTCAGTTGGACATTCTCTTTTTCTTTTTTTCCTTTCTTCCTTTCTCTCACCTTACACGAATTCCTTCGTGAATAATAAGATTTATTTGTTGCGATTGGAGAAAGACTATATATATATATATATATATATATATATATATATATATATATATATATTGGTCCAGATTTAATAAAAGATGGCTCGTCGCGTATCGTAATGTACGAAGTGACGAACGTAATGACTCTAACCATCGTCTGACATCTGGCATTAGGCACTCAGACTTTCGAGTGGCAACGCCCGCAGCAATTGTTGCCGTTTACGACTGCCGAGCATGTTCTCTCTTTCTATCCTTTTCTATATATATATATATATATATATATATATATATATCTCTTTCTCTCTCATCATTTCACCCTCCCTTTCCCTCCTTCTCCCCCTCCCCCTCCCCCTCCCGCCCACCCCCTCTCACTCCTTTTCTTCCTTCTCTCGTCGTTTCTTTGTGCCTATCCTTCCCTTCGTCGTTCTCTCCACCCATTTCCTTCTCCTTCTCTCTCTCTCTCTCTCTCTCTCTCTCTCTCTCTCTCTCTATCTTACTTACCTTCTTCGTCTTCTCCTTCTCTTTCTCTCTCTCTTTTTCCATCCTTCTATCTATCTCTCTTTCTCTTTCACTACCTCTCTCTTTCTCTTGCACACGCTCTCGATCCTACGCGCTATAGACCGCATTCCCGAGTGCAACGACGAGGCAGAGATGTATATGCATTCGCGTGCACCGACCGCCACCGCCATGTGTACTTCGATAGTTCGATCTTGTGCATACGTTGTTACTCTCTCTCTCTCTCTCTTTTTCTTTCCTTCTCTTTCTTATTTTCTATCTCACTCCGTCTCTGTACTTACTGATCGTTCTTCTTTTTTCTTCTTTTTAATTTTCTTTTGTAATAATTAATTATGTACGATAAAACGGGATCTACGAGAGAGAGAGAGAGAGAGAGAGAGAGAGAGAGAGAGAGAAGAAGAGAGAGAGAGAGAGATTGTGAAAATAAAATAATTAATTTTGGTTAATTTAATTAATCGTCACTATCTCAATACGTTTATAGAAACGGGTATACTGTATATAAGATTAATGAAAATTCTAATATCAACGATAACGATGATAATATTGTAATATTAATTTTATGTGATTATTCGTGATCAATGTTACGGCGACCTACGGTGATCTACTTCGATCCTACTGTGCAACCTACACTTGGACTTTCATTCACGTGAAACCTTGCGTCTTATGCAAGAGAGTTAAGTCTCCTTTCATTTAACGACTGGTCTCTCTCTCTCTCTCTCTCTCTCTCTCTCTCTCCATCTCTATCTCTCTCTATCTCTCTCTCTTTTTCTTTGGGAATGAATTCGTTTAAGGCTCAAATTTCAATGTTATCTTCTTTTATTCATCGCCGATAGTAGATAATGAGATGCGTAAGAGTTTCAAGAGTTTTTGCGAAAGTCTCTACTTGTATTTGAATATGGCGTTATCATTAAATTTAAATCAGTTACGATGAGTGGAATAAAAGAGATGGATAACGGACAGTTTACTTAGCACCTGATAAAATCGTTTGCTCTAATGCATTCACTATGATATTAGAAAGTCATCGTCAAATATCAAGTAGAGGTACTTACCTACCTCCTCGTTAATTTTCATCTCTTTCTTTCAGATGAGTTAGAGGAATCTGTCTGTCCCTTAAAACACACACGCACATACTTACAAACTTATTTCTTGGTCTTCCCCCTCCCCTCCCCGCTTCCTTCCCCCCCCCACAACCACTTCTGTCTTTTTCTCATCTCGAAGAAGAGAAGTTCGACCTTAAACCTGTTTCACGATCGAATCTTCTTTTGTTGCTCGGATAGGTCGCCAGGAGCGAGCATTGTGAACGGTAGCCGGAGATTTAAACGGAATCCACCCAGACGCTCGTTGAAATATGTCTTCTCTTACGTTGAGAGGAAACCAGTCTATCGACTCATTCGATCGATCATTATCAATTCTTTTCACTATAAAGCTTAAGATATCCGTGGTATTTCAAAGATCGTATCGTTATCCAATTTTAATTGCTCCGGTTTGGTTGTATATCGGGAATACACGGTTATATTTTAACTACCAAGTTAGAACGGGTAAATCGATGTTAATTGATTTACGTTCAATACCGATAAATTGACGTTAGCTTTCGTAGTATAGATAACGTCGAAACGAAAAATAATCGTAAGTCCGACGAATTATTTTGCCTTCCTAATTCGTGCTAACTTTCCGATTTACACGTAGTCCCGCTGGTGTAATAATCTATCGTACACGCCGTTGATTACGTGCACGAGTTCTCGATTAATTACTTATTAAATTAGTCGACTAAGGCGACTTTCAATATCAATGAGTTATGCGTTATGCATGCGAGAGATGAATGAAAAGTTGCTATTATCGAGGAAAAAGCGTATCTTGTATTTCGTAGGATAATATTTAATACATATGTATATGTATATATATATATATATATATATATATATATATATATTTGTAATAGTGAATTTGTATTGAATTTATAAAGAATTCGTGATCAAAAATCATAAGAAGAAAGAGCTAAGAGTATTATTACTATTATTATTGTTATCATTACATCGCTATAGAAATATATACATATATATACATATATATATATATATTTTTTTTTTTCTATCATTGAGTATGATAACTGGTTATCGGGTTACTCACGTGTATGTCCCTGAATTACACAACGTTCATTCTCCCCTCAGCAGTTCTCGTTGGTCTTAACAGTGGGTGGTGAGATACGACACGGTCGGTCGATCGTACGTCACGGCGCTTCCGTCAGGAATCTATGCAGAGAGATATATCCAAGGAGTCTTCCTTTTCGCGACGTATTACTTCGAAGAAAGGCACATTCCAAAGGCGAATATGATTCTTCGAGCGTGTTAAGATTCTTGTAAGAATTAGCCGATAGTTTCATGCACGGAGTTAGGTCGGTTTAAAAGTAAGTACAAGTTACACGACGTATGTACGATGACGTTTAGATAAAGGAAGTATATCCTACACGATCATGATAGGGCACACAACAATGGAATGAACTTTTGTTTTTTTTCTTTTCCTTTCCCTTTTTCTCAATTAAACAAACGATCTCTATATGTTAAATCGTTAATACGAGTTATAGCTGGCAAAATGGTATTATAAAGTGTGATTTTTCTGTGAGCCGTAAGCTTTACGCTTACATTTACCGTATGATCGTTTCAATCTCGAGCGAAGACTTTAATGCAGGGATAGGCACGATTTTTGAGATTCCTCGATCGTTCGCTCGTATCGTTTATATCAACGACGTCTTGGGCCGGTATCAGGCCGTAAGTAAACGGTCGAGCATACGGCTCGTAAAGCTGTCAATGTCCCACCGGAACACGGACGTTCGCCAAAAGGTAACATCCAGCATCCCCCGCGAAATCCCATAAACCTATCCGAGCGATGCGAAGGTAAAAGGAGAAATTAAGAAAGAAATTAAAAGGAAAAGTATGAGAGAGACGAAATTTTCTTATCGTATTCAGCCGAGTGAAGACTTTCCGGGGAGCTTGAGGTGTTTGTACCATGATCGGACTCGGTAGTAGTTACTCTGTTATTTTGTATCGCTGAGGCTCCAGGCGATCGAGCGCGTTTCCTTCAATTTTAACGAAACGGTAGGAAGGAGCGAATGACCGGGTGAAAGAGAGAAAGAACATGTTACACGAGAAAGAAAGAGAGAGAGAGAGAGAGAGAGAGAGAGAGAGAGAGAGAGAGAGAGAGAGACGAGGAAGGAGTCGATCGTAAGTGCGTGTGTATGTATCGAGGTGAGAGAAAGCACTCGGTAGGCAGATCGGTGCCACGCTGTAAGCAAAATATACGCTAGTGTGTTTGAGAGAGATGGAGGAGAACGAGGAGAGGCTGGAAACTGCGTGCTGCACTTTCCAATGCACTTGGTGCGGCCAGCTCCGAGCGGGAAAGTGCGACCGGCTTCTCTTTTGCCACCAAAAGATCTCGTTTGTACGTGTCGCGCTTACAAAATCCACGTCTATGACCTGAAATAATTTATTCTTTCTTCATGTATATATTTCCTTTCTTTCTTTCTCTCTTTTCTTTTCTTTCTTTCTTTCTTTCTTTCTTTCTTTTCTTTACTCTGATACTAATTATATGTTGTACCGTATATAATTATGCTTAATTAGACGAGCGCTTTATAGAGAGATTAATCGAGACTTTTTCGTGATCTTTCCGGGTCGGTGAGAACTGAGAGATCACGATCGTGAGAGTTTTATTATTTAACATCAGTCATGTTTTGGAATGTACTTTGATCGAGGCGATGCTTATATTTGAATTATATATTTTTTCTTTCTTTTTTTTTTTTTTTTAAAAGTGAAAAATTAACTTTACGCCTTTGAACAAATATTATTTCGCGTTGCACCGAACTTAAAGTTGCGACGGGATAAGAAAAATGGTAATGATCGTTTCTAATAATAGTCTGATTATCGATGGACGTTGGACGAGGAAAATTTTCAACGAAACGAGATGGAAGGAATATTAACACCCACGATGGATTACGATTTCTCCGGTTAATTTCCGCTACAACTAATTGTAGAGAAAATCAATGGTGAAATCACGCCTACCAAATGATTAGAAGAAATCTCTGTTCTTTCACGTAGTTCGCACGTAGTTCATTCGGTCTTAGCTCTCTCGCAACATTAACGCTCGTTTACATTTACACACAAAGGTATATATATATATATATATATATATGTGTGTGTAATACCGGGCACAAAGTAGGACAGAACAACGACAAATAACTCATTAATATAAAAAAAGGATGTGAGGAATTATACTGTTGTAGAAACTTTCCAACTTTATAAAGAAAAGAGTTCATTCAATCCGTACGACGATTAATTATCAGAAAACCGTTCTCTGATTTTTACTCGATCAAACAAATTGGTCCGATCGTTTGAATGTATATCTTTGAAAATGGCTTCTTTTTTTCTTTCTTCCTTCCTTCCTTCCTTCCTTTCTAATTAAAGTACGTATTCATATTCGCAACTAATAAGTTAAACTTCTTTTACACTTTGGCAGACTTGCATCCAAGGAAAAGTCCTTTCAGCTCAGTTTGATCGAGCGACGACCTCGATTGACCCGTCGATCCGTCACGGCTCTTCTCCTGAAACGCGAAGAAATTCTCTCCTCCTCTCCACCCCCCTCCTCTCTCTCTCTCTCTCTCTCTCTCTCTCTCTCTTTCAAATGTACTTTCCCAGTCGCGTACAATTAGCCGGTTAAAGTGCAAGATCGTAGGGATCGCACGTCACGTGGAAGCTAATGTCAGACTAATACAAGAGGTCTACGTTTTACACCCCATCGTCTACGTCTCCGTCTACGTCTTCTTATTTGACTTCCTTTCCTCGCGATACCCTTTGCGAGAAGAGGGAAGGAAAGAGTTTTAAGTCGCGCGAGCGTGCGTAGCCTAGCTGCAAGATAATACACACGAGACACGCGTGTTTCGCTAATGGATTGCCCTTGGCCGCAGGGCCGATTCGTTTTCGTCGCGTCATCTATACGCGGAATTTGATTAATTACCATTGCCTTAGCAATTACTTTCCGATAGGATCCGTGCATTTTGCCTCGTTTTTTTTTTTCATTTTTTTTTTTTTTTTTTATATATATATATCTCTCTCTCTCCCCCATTTACTTACCACCACTTCGCTTGCAACCGAACTATTATAAATATCATGCAGTAATATAATCGACGCGTTATTAACTATTTCCTACTTCTTAGATATTTCAAGCTTTTTATTCCTTTTCTTTTCTTTCTTTTTTTTTTCTTTCTTCCTTCCTTCCTTCCTTCCTTTCTTTCTTTCTTTCTTTCTTGGTGTCGCCATTGAAAGTTTTTCGTCGCGTTTATACACGTTAGAGAAGGATTTATTTTTGATCGGTCGTATTAAGGACAATCGTGTATCAGAATACAGTGCTACGTAAACTCGAATCGAGGTTCAACTGATCATTATCGACAGTGTGCCAAGAATTTTGTTCGAAATAATGGAATCCTAATTATTTTTCGCGACATTCAATTTAATCCGACGATCCGTAACGCGTATCGTTATTTCCAGAGGGACGTATTTTTTTCATTTTCCAACGAATGTTCACGCGCGCGCGCGCACACACACACACACGAATATACACACACACACAGCACATCTTTTTCCTCAATCTCGGTAGCACGTTATAAAGATTACAAGGTATCATTACACCACTCCTGCTGACTATAAATTCGCGTATTATGGAATAGCGAAAGACGACGCTATCGTACCATAGATTACGCTGCTAGACAACAGGGAAACAATCCTGAATAAAGTTTCCTCGCGTTCGCTGTCGATGAACTCTCATCCTCCTTCCCTCTCTCTCTCTCTCTCTCTCTCTCTCTCTCTCTCTCTCTTTCCCTCTCGTTCTCTCAGTCAACACGTAAAGTAGAAAGGAGTAGAAGAGAGAGAATACTTCCTTACGTAGAGTTGGCTCATAAATAAGAAGCTTTCTCATAGGTGAAAAAGACAGCTCACGAAAGCTCGATACACCTAATTTACGAGCCCTTAAGGTGCCTCGAGTATATCATTAGCGTCGATAGAACGTTCTCTCTCTCTCTCTCTCTCTCTCTATCTATCTATCTCTCTCCCCCTCTATTTCTATCTGCTTAGTCGACGTGACAACACTTCAGAGGATACATGCGCGTCTATGCCTGCGTGTAAGCGTTATTGTGCACCTTGTGCGAAGAAAAGCAAGGGCGAGGTTGACCTTTAATTAAGTCGACGTCCAATCAAGGGACACCTACGCATCGTTGAACGCTCGCTACTATAACAATTTCAGGTATGCTTAACGTTATAACGTAATAACAAGTACTGCTCTCGTTTCTTTATCATTCGAGTGGATTATCATTGATTAACTTTCGCAAGAAAAGAAACAATTCGTTTTAGATACCCGAACGTCGTCTAAACTCGTCGAGTGTTTAACGTTCTCGGATATATATATATATATATATATATATATATATATATATATATATGTTGTTTTTTTTCCTTCTTTATTTTTTATGAATCTATCCACGTCTCTATGAGTTTGATTGAATTATATATATATATATTGTTATAACGTCGAGCGACGAAATATTTATTATTAATTCAAGCGATTGATTTCACTGTTATTTTAATTGACACTTTTAATCTCGTCGTCATCATTATCATCATCATCATCATCATCATCATCATCATCATCATTATTATTATTATTATTATTATTATTATTATTATTATTATTATTATTATTATTATTATTATTATTAGTATTATTATTATTATTATTAGGGTAAATTGGTGTGAATAAATCGAGTTTTATTTTTCATAGACGAATAACTTCGTTCTTTCTCGCGAACAAAAGCAGGCTTATCGGAGTCCCGCGAATTCCAACAATGTGAACGTGTTAAAGAAGACAAGGAATAAACGGATGGTACTCACTTTATGTTTCTCGCGTAGCTTCCCGGTTACAACCTCAAGCAAGATTGCTTTCTTGAAAAGAGAGAGACAGAGAGAGAGAGAGGGAGAGAGAGAGAGAGAGAGAGATAGAAAAGTCGTAGGAACGATACCGGCCGTTATTTTCACGCCGTATCGAGAGTGAGAAAGAGAAAGAAAAAGAGAAAGAAAAGGAGAAAGAAAAGGAGAAAGAAAAAGAGAAAGAGAAGATTCCTTTTCGCCAAGAACACTCGCGATTAGCGATATCCACAAAAGAGAGGATTATGCGCTCGACTGGTATACGTATCGACGCTAGCGTGTGTTTCGTTCCCGTAACGTTAAAACGCGCCCCCGCGCGACGCATAGTAATGCGTATCGGTTCGTATCAAATATACCGGGTGTTTACGAAAAAAACGTAAATAAATAAATAAATAAATATATATATATATATATATATATTTCCATTGAATAGTCCTTTAGATTATCTTACGAACGATAAGTCTCTACTCTCTCACCTCCTACGATCCAACGAAACCAATACGCACGCGATCGGTTTTCTTTATTCCTTTTTCACTTTACTTCTTTTTCCTCCTCTCCTCCTCCACCTACGTACAAATTAATATTCATCAATAATTCGATCGGGAATCAACGTAATCGCGAACGTTCATTTGCGTTATGCTATCGATGAGAAGTTGAGAATGATTTTCCCTTCGAACGACTTACTCAATGAAAGGATAATTTTCCTTTCGATACACCGAGTATGTGACTCGTGCATATATCGGGAACGAGGAGATAACGTAGCGGTGCTGGTATTACGGTGTTCGCCTACGAGGGCTACCATACGTGAGATAGAGACTTGCACGCGCGCGCGCGCGCGCGCGTTCAAGCGTTCGAGCGAGCGAGCGAACCCGCGCCCGCGTCCGCGCGCGAACGAGCGCATGCATTATCTATCGCCTTGTATAAACGCATACCTATATGTACGGGTATATGTAGAAAATATAGGCTGGTGCATATATAAGACGTATATTATATACAGGTATACACAGTGTACCTATGTATATATTAAACCGATTCTCGGGAAGGCATTTAAGCAAAGCAACCACCTGCTGTTAGCCCGATGCCCCGCACGAAGTATCTTTTTCTCTCTGCTGCCTTCTTTTTCCTTCTATCTTATTCTTCTTCTTCTTCTTCTTCTTCTTCTTCGTCGTCGTCGTCGTCGTCGTCGTCGTCGTCGTCGTCGTCTTCTTCTTCTTCTTCTTCTTCTTCTTCTTCTTCTTCTTCTCTTTCTACTTCTTCTTCTTCTTCTTCTATTTCTTCTTCTTCTTCTTCTTTCGACCTGTCTCGTATACGAACTTATTACAGCATCGCACGGTTTCTGGACCGTTGGACAGGCCAGAACTTCTAGTTATGCAAGCCAAAAAAGCAGAGGGACCGGTATCAAGGTCATACCAAAGATGTCCACTCTTCCGTGATCCTTTTTTGGGCCTATTCTCTACTTCACCCTCAAACCCCCTCACCTTCCACCCTACCTCCCACCATCAAAGAAATAATATCTCGCGAGTATAAAGGAATTGGATGATATAGGATGTTAATCTTGCATTCTAAGTTAGTGAAATGAAGTTGTAAATGAGATATATCAAAGAGAGAGAGAGAGAGAGAGAAATGGAAAAATGGGGAAAAGATTAATGGTGAACGTGTAGGTAATAGGAACGCAGCATTCGTTGGACCACGCAAACTAATTACTAACAGGTGGCTAATCACTCGTTACCGCTCGCGTTTTCCAGCTTTCAAGGAAGATCTCTGATAAGGAGTTGAACGTAGACGTATAAATAGATGGCTTTGGCCGACGGGCGATATAGGAGATGAAGGGAGAGATCGAATGAGCGAGTAAAAGAGAGAGTGTGTGCGTGTGCGTGTGTGTGTGTGTGTGTGAGAGAGAGAGAGAGAGAGAGAGAGAGAGAGATGCAAAGTCGTTTGCTTGCGAATAGGTAAGACGGACGGGTGGACTGACCTGAACGATGAGTCGGAAGATGTATCTTTCTCTTTCTCGCTTTCTCTTTCTTTTTCTCTCTCTTTCTCTTTTTCTCTTTCCCCCCCCCCCTCCTATGAATAAACTAGTGAAAAAACATAAGACTCTTCAGCGAATCCTACCGAGTAGAACGCGGAAATGCAGGAGTATCTTCAACGGTAGATAGATAATCCTCGATTGGACATAGTTTTAATTAAAACTCGCGAGTTCGACCTCGGCTAGTGTGATATTCGTTTTTATCTTCGAACGAGTCCAATTGCATTTTCAGCGCAATACGTTTTTCTGCCCTTTCTTTTTTTCTCTTCTTCTTCTTCTTCCTTTTTATTGCGTAAAATCCACCTCGTAGCTTTAGACGACTTTTACAGATAATTACGATGAATTAATTGCATAAGAGATTTTCAATATGTATATATATATATATATATATATATATATATATATATATGTATATATATGTATATATATGTATATATATGTATATATATAATTGTGAAAATACTTGGAAATAAATTAGTATTTTTAAACGATTGCGAAAGTTGTCGGCTAAAGACACGAATGGCATTGTACGCATGTGTTTAGTATGCACGCACGTACATACATACGTTCGAGGGATCTGTAAAGTTCAATTTTAGATATCAAGTTTTCTTTTTTTCTTCTTCTTCTTCTTTTTGATTTTTTTCGTCTTTTTTCTTTCCTTTCTGTTTCTTTTTTTTTCTTCTTCGTTTCATTTGTAGGATATTTGTTATCTAACAAACCGATACGATCGCTTAAATGTTCCGATAATTTGTTTGTACGACGTGCGTACGCGATTGCATGCCCGTAACTATACGTACGCTTATATACTGAGTTAGGATATATTATTCAGTAACGATTTCGCAACGGCTTAGAACTCGAAAGACGTATGTGGGAAATGAGTTGAACGTTCTCGCTGACAGAATGAGTATTAGAACGCGGACAAACTGGCGCATTGGAATGATATGTCACGAGCATTAGAATAAAGCTATTTTCATTGTCGTGACACCTTATGGAAGGTGCATCGATCACGTCAAAGTAAGGCATTGTCGTGTACGACGTTCGAGTCGTTTGATGTTCTAGTTATTTGCATTTAAATCGGCTTTTTTCCCTCGATAAAACAGAGGTAACAACCCCGACCAACCACGACCCTTTTACATGAAATATTACATAATTAATTAGGGCATTCGATTTGATTTTTCTTACACTTCTTTTTTTTTCTTTTTTTGGTTTTCTTTCATCTCACTTTCCCGTTCCTACCTCGCCTTCTATCATCATTCCAAATCGATGTACGTACGTAAGTTAGTTAAAATATTCTCTAGGAGGTGAAAATTTGTTATTATATCTTATTTGCGAGAATCGATTTCACTTTCGAATATTCCAATTCCAACTTAATAAGGCGCGATACATTCCGTTTAATAAGCCGCATTTCAAATTTTATTCCTCCCTCGAGCATACTTTTGTATTTTTTTTTTCTGAGATTTCTTTCGGTTTAACGCGAGGCCGATGCTACGGCTTTTCGTCGGCGAATCCGCGCGTACGCTCGTATAATTTACGACGTTCGATGAAATTCCAATTTCCAAGGGAGAGGAGACCGCAGGCACCTGTCGTCCATCGTGCGAGCCTTTCGTGATATACCGCATCTCCGATATGTTCAACGCACGCTTACCTATAATATATGTATACCTACATACATAGGTATAAATAGACAGCCATCTCTCTTGTACGTTTTCGCTTAAGGTACGAGCAATAAAATTGCGTACGAGCGAGAAACACCCATAACGTATAATTAATCAGCAGTAATTTTAATTGCTTCAACCTCTTTTATTCTTACTAATCTTTACTCCTATGCTGAAATGACTTGTCAGCGAGTTGATTGTCTTGAAATATTCTTCCGCGATGGCTCATTTCTATTTTCGCTTGGAATAAAAACTTGAAAATGTGATCGCCCCTTTAACGTTATTACGGGGAACACGAGTTGCTGCAAATTAAGTATTGACCACTTTTCATTTTTTTTTTTTTTACCTCATTCGCGTCCCTATCGTGATTATCGTTGCGTACGTATAAATGTTTGGATGGATGTTTCTTTTCCTTCTAAAAAAAAAAAAAAAAAAAAAAAATAAACAAAAAAAAAAAATAAACAAATAAAAAACCAGAGCGTTATCGAAACATCAATTGATAATCGATCACCTGTTCTCGAATCCTCTTGAATTTGCAAGGAGAATGTCAAGGCAAAACGGTCGTTGTTGATTTCCAAGCCTCGAACAACGCGTTCATTCGCCGCATAAACGTTAATGTAGGTACTTGACCGTTACGTCACGCACTTACGTTGGAATTCTACGTTGGTGCATGCACCTCCCTCCTCCACCCTTCTTGCTTTCCCTCCTCTCATCGTCTCTCTCTCTCTCTCTCTCTCTCGTTCCGTCTCTCTTTCTCTTTCACTTCGCGGTACGTATGTAATACGACTCTGTGTCGAGAACAATACTAGCAATTCAGGTCGGACCTCTCTCTCTCTCTCTCTCTCTCGCTCGCTTCAGCCTCCCGTGTAATATCGCGTATGCTCGAGCGAACACCATTTCATATTCCGACCGTGAAAACGCGTTTAACTCTCTCGTTTCTATTCGTAAAGAAAAAAAAAAAAAAAAAAAAAAAAAAAAAAAAGAAAAAAAAGGAAAAAGGAGGAAGAAGGAGAAAGAGAAAGAGCGACGGGAAGAGGAAGAGGAAGAAGCATGAAAACGACAAAACTTTAATTATGTCGTATGGATAATTAGAAAAATGGCAAGTCGTGTCATCGAACCTGATGATTGGATAGAGGAGATAAAAAGCCTGCCTCGTTTCCCTTCCTATCCCTCTTTCCTTTTCTCCTTTTTATCCCTTTCTCCTTCGACCTACCCCTTCTCTTCCGCCCCCCTCCCCATCCACCTCACTCCCATTCGAAAATTTCCTTCCTTTTGTCATTTCCCCCTCTCTTTGATCGGTGGACGAGAATTTTATTCGTAGAATAAATTCAATGTAACAATAATGCCTGCCGTCGGGTTAGTCCTCGGCATTGGTCGATACAATAATCATTACGTACTTAACACGTTCTCTCTCGGAGAGCGTCCAGGCCGAGACCAATAAAGTTTTCATGCGGACAGAGGAGGACGAAAGAAAGATCGTGGATTCGAAGAGAGCCAGTAGATCGGAGATCTCGAACGTCGGCTTCGGTCTTTTCTCAACCCTTTCTCTTTCCCTCTCTTTCTTTCCCACTACCACCCTCTCTCTCTCTCTCTCTCTCTCTCTCTCTCTGTCTCTCTCTCTGTTTGTCTTTCTCTGTCTTTCTTCCTCGTACATACATATATACATACATACATACGTACGTACGTACGTACGTACATACGTACGAGATGCAATAGGTACACGCACGCACGTACGGCTAACCGGGCGCAATCTGTTTCTCTCGCGGCACGATGCAGGTCCACGATGCAAGAGTATGCACCGATCGGAGCACCGATTTACACCGACGGTTCAAAGCGTGGAACGGTTTTGTACAAGGCGCGCTGATCGTAATTGAAGATCCGAGGGGATACAGAACGTCGTCGCGGAATGAATATGCGAATCACATCTCTCCCTCTCCCTTCCCCCTCCTTCTCTCCCTCTCTCACTCTTTCTCTCTCTTTACTTCTTTTTCTTGAATACATGCAAACGGTTTATGCATTTGTGTGTGCGAGAGAGAAAGTGCGTTCAACGTGTGAATGAAAGCTGCGAGTGAGTAGTGTACATGTATGTACGTGTACGTATATATATATATATATATATATATATATATATATATACTTCGTGTAACCTGAACTTAAAGTGCTTGAGTTTCTCTCTCTCTCTCTCTCTCTCTCTCTCTCTCTCTCTCTATTCCTCTCTTTTTCTTTCTTACTCTTTCTTCGTCGATTTTCTTGTTTTCTCTTTTTCCTTGGTCTATCCCACATCGATTCTTCTATCCCTGTCGTACATGTGCTGCCCCAAGAGTACGTTCACCAGCGTCGTTTGCCATCTGTAAACCGATGGTCAACGCGACGGCAGGAATGCGTGTCGGTGGCACGTGCGATTCCCAGCAAACGTTTCCTAGCTTCTTCTCGATCTTACTTTTATCGGATTGTTTGTTTCGTATTTTAAAGGGACGTACGATTACGAAACTACCTTTTTACGAATAATTTAGATTCTAAATGGTTCAGCCTTGCGTTACTTGATAAGGGTTTGGGGTGGAGGGCGGCGAGGGAGGGTGGTGGTAGGGACGAAAATAATATAAACGAAATTGTCTCGTACGAGTAACGTCCAATTAAATGGCTTTAAAAAGGGAAATGTATGGGATAAAGGAAATGGGTTTACGACTGGGGGGTGGGGGTGGGGTGGGGGGGGTAAGGCTTTCTAATTATTTTTTTTTTATTTTTATTCTTTTTAATTTCTTGTTTTTTCTTTCCTTTTTCTCCCCCCCCCCCCTCCTCCCCCCATATGAACGTAAAGTAAAGATTTGCCCTCTCGCGTCTTTATTCCGACGGTGACCCTTGAAATTTAATTGCACGTTAACGCAAGGGCGTAGCAGGTGGTGATACTTACGACGTTGTAAAAAGTTCCCGGTTATATAGAAGCGCCTCAAATGAAAGTGAAACGTTAGCCCGAAATTATGGTGGTAGAGATGGGAATTAAAAACGACGTTGACATTGAGTATGAATTATTAATACTCGGGGACGAGAGAGAGAGAGAGAGAGAGAGAGAGAAGATGATTCGAACCGTCCGAGGCTTATGGCCGACTTCCTCTCTCCTCTCTCTCTCTTCTCTCTCTCTCTCTCTCTCTCTCTCTCTCTCATTCTCCTTCTCTTTCTCTTTCTGAATCTTCATCAGAAAGCAAACGATTCGTTGACGAAACGGCACGCGTGGCTTTCTTTCCTTTTTTTCCCCCTCCCCCTCCCCTCCCCTCCTCCTCCTCCTCCTCCTCCTCCTCCTCCTCCTCCTTCTTCTTCTTCTTCTTCTTCTTCTTCTTCCTCTACCTTAGTTCGTCTTCCTCTTTTTCCTCTTCTCTACGGCAATTAACGTACGACGAACGTGCGTAGAATTGGAGAGGGTCCTCCGCCTCTCGAAGAATGAAAGAAAGAGAAAGAGATTGCTTTTCCCCTAGAGAGAAAGGGAGAAAAGGGAACGAGATTCTTAGGTATCGATCGGAGAAAAGGGAAAAAGTTGTCTCGTCTCGTTGCACGAGTCCCGGGACGTTTTATGCAAAAAAAAAAAAAAAAAAAAAAAAAAGAAAGAAAAGAAAGAAAAGAAAAGAAAAAAACGTTCCACGTTCGCTTGGATTTTGCTTAGGGGGGTAAAAAAACGAAAGATCTATCGCCCTACGAAATAGCGAATCGTTCTTAACTACGTGCGACGAGACTACGTTAGTTGAAGCGTTTAACGTCGCGTAGGTAAACGTATCTTAAGATTTATATCGCGGCGTAGGATAATAATCGTGATTGTAGAACGCTACGATGGGAGAACGGAGTTTGATCATGAAAGAAATGATTTCACGTTCGGCAAGAGTAAAGCATAATTCGTGAAAGAATTTCCTTGACACACGTCACGCCTCATTGTCAACGAAATGTTCAAATTTTAATTGCGAAGGAATAGGTAAAAAAAAAAAGGACAAGAAAAGTAAAGTAAAGTAAAGAAACGAAAGGAAAAGAAAGGACAAGACAAGAAGAGGAATGGAAAGAAAAGAAAGAAGAAAAAGCCGAGGATAACTCGGGGTAAAGTAATCAAAGGATTAACGATCCTTACTCGCACTCGCATTCGCGGTAAGGTTCGTCGGGTACTGCGTGGGTAAGGGTATCGTGGTACTCTTGCGCGCGGGGGGGCCTCGTAGCATCGAGAAAGGCCCGCATTCGTTCTTGCAAAGCAGTGGAATACGTTGGAAACGGCGAGGTTTCGCTATCAGATATTCGTTACTCACATCGACCCTCTCCCCCTCTCTTTCTCTTTCCCCTCTTCTCTCTCTCTCTCTCTCTCTCTCTCTCTCTCTCTCTCTCTTTCGCTTGGAACCCGACGTTTTGCCTGCATCACGGACATAGCGCGCTCCTTCCTCTCCTTTAAGATCCGCACATGTGTTTCGTTTGTACCCGGCGTGTAACGTATGGGCTTTGCGTTATTTATCATACAACCATTGCCGCCGATCGTCCAATGGTATGTATATATATATATATATGTGTGTGTGTGTGTGTGTGTTTAACGTGTACCAAAAGTTTGTACAATCCTTTCCTAATTTTCTCGTCGTTTCATCGTTTTATATTATTCATCGTACGTAAGAATAATATTATCAAGTGAACGATGATTTTAAAGCGATCGTTTATGTATTCAATGTAAATAACGCGATTTCAAGTATTATCGCGTTTATTTATGTTTTCGATGATTAATGAGTTAGATTGTTTTCGTAAAAGGGGTTCGTGGTGAGCGTCGAGTTCTTGAATTGAACTAACACGTATAAATACAAAAGAGGTGAGATGATGTATAACATTATCGGTGGGCTTTTCTCGCGAACATCCTTATCGTATTGCTAGCGCGTGAGTTGGAGTTCTTCGTGGCTGCAGGCGGCTGCACCACGGGAATGCATCTGGTGAATATAAGGCGAGAGAAAAAGGGTGGTAAGGGTAGAGAGAAAGAGAGAGAGAGAGAGAGAGAGAGAGAGAGAGAGAGAAAAGGTCCACTTCTCGCTACTACCGACGCGTCTCTCACAACGTTGTAGCCCGTTGCTGCCAAGGCATCGGCCGAAAAACCATAACCGTGGATAATGTCCGAGAGGATCGTGAAGGAGGACCTGGCCGTTAATGGGGAGAACGAAAAAGAGAGAGAGAGAGAGGGCGGTGGAGCGACTGCTACCCATATTCCGACGAGCGGAGGGCCACGCCAACTTTTTGCGACTGCATTTCACTTGCACTTGACTAAACTCATTTGTCAACGGTGTCGTATGCAACCCTCCTTCGTTCATTTATTTTTCTTCGTTCGTCGTCGTCTCGTGGTCGCGAGGTATTTATTTATTTTTCTCTCTTTTTCTTTTCTTCTTTTTTTCCTTTGTGTTTCTTTTCTTTCTTCTCTCTATCCCCTCGCAATCCTTCGAGAATGTTTTTTAAAACGATTTTTCTATATGTTCTTCTTACGAATCGCCGATCGAATAGATACATCGCCGCCTTCGAATGGGGGGGTGGGGTGGGGTGGCGAGGGGGAGGAGGGGGGTTGGCGAGGAAATATCGAACGTTCTTAATGTTTTACGAAGGAAATAGAAAGAGCGGATATATATATATATATATATATATATATATATATATATATGGTGACAATTCGTGTAGAAGGATTTTAACCGATCGATGCGAGGTAATTAAAGCGATCTCACTTTAGCGTTGGCGTAGTACCGCAGACATCCTTGCTCGAACAAGATTTTCAAGGAGAACGGCGGGAGTGTCTCGCATGAGAGGCGGTTTATATGTAAGAAGAAAGAAGAATAAGGTCTCGGCGTGTCATCGAGGAAATTAAATTAATTCCGACCCGGACCTTGTCCTTTTTCAATGGCCTACCAACGTCGTACGTTCGTTGCGTTCTTCCCTCGAAATTCTTAACTCCCTCGTAAGAGTTATGATCACAAGTTTTTCATCCTCTATTATCTTCGAGATGAGAGAGAGAGAGAGAGAGTGAGAAAGAATAAATT
>OU426863.1:3360786-3378286 GCA_911387685.1 Dolichovespula media
GAGAAGCGATCGTTCGATGATCCCGATAACTCGATTCGTGGTGCAACCTGTCCCGATCGTTTTTTCCACTCGACTAAACGTTGTTTATGCTTGTTTGGATACAAGTACGAGTATCGTTACGAGAACGGGGATGACAAAGTTTTATGAGAATTCAATGGAATACAAAGATGAGAGAGATGGTCCTTTCTTTTTTTCCCTTTTATTTTTCTATCTCTTTTTCTTCTTTGTTTTTTTCGTTTCTTTCGATTTCGCTGACTTGGCTAGTTTTTTTTTTTTTTTTTTTTTTTTTTTTTTTTTTTTTTTTTTTTTTTTTCTATAGTTCTAGTCTATCAGGGTTGATACGACGCGCATACTGTTATTTCCTTTTTGATCGTGATCAATCGATCGATCAATGTGATTGAGTGGATTATTTGATCTCTTTGTAAGACACAGGGACGTATGTATTATCCTGTACGGAGGTTTAAGGAAATAAGGATATCAATATGATTTAACATAGGATGCGTTAACGGTTTGTGATAGCTTAAAGAATTTCGTTAGAAATTTTTGGAACAACCCACATGATTCGAAGAGAGAGAGAGAGAGAGAGAGAGAGAGAGAGAGAGAGAGAGAGAGAGAGAGAGAGAGAGAGAGAGAGAGGGAAAGAAAAATTATGGAAAGGAGACAGTCTCGATGAAACATAAACGTCCCTATGCCGTAATAAACATCCGTCTTGGTCCTTCTTTCCAGTTACTAGAATTATGTTACCCGAAGACGAAGAGAGCGATAATGTTTCTCATGTACGCGGGACATTTACGAGCATCACAGTCCGTCGATCTTAGATCACGGAACAAGGGACCTAGGTGTGTCTCCTTATCCAGATATTATCGTGCCGGATTGTGAGACAGCACAGTGCCGCATTTTTCGAATTTACGCCTCGCGCAAGTTTCGTGTAGGTCGCCGTATGCCACTCGTCGAATGAACGATTCTCAGTAATTTTTTCATTAAAGGATAACGTTACACCCTATCGCCTTCAACGTAATACGTAAGGTATTACGTTAGATTTCACTTTGAATAACGTACGAGCTCTAACGCTAAAACCACTTTCCATCGGTTCTCTCGACGAACGTACGAAATGGGAAAAGAAATATAAAAGACAAAAAAAAACAAAAAAGGAAGGAAGGAAGGAAGAAAAATGTGAGAAACCACTGGTAAACCCTCGAAGGTGACATTTTTCTGATCGAGCCCGAACATTATCGGCACCCACCTAGACATCTAAAGTCCTTCATAAATTCTCGATAAATCGATATAACGTGTACGATTTCTAGTGGCATATAGCGTTTAATTGTATCCAATCTAATTAAACGACCGTGGATGCGTGGGCGCCGTGATTTCGATCGATTTCACGTTGATCGTTCGACCAAACGGGAATCAAACTTTCGCTTTTAGAGAATTTATAGAGAGAGAGAGAGAGAGAGAGAGAGAGAGAAAGAGGGTATTCATTTTTCACGGTATGCCTCGAATTAGGCTACGTTCATAGAGATTAAGATATGGAAGATAAACGAGGATAGAAAATGAAAGGGAGACGGAAGATTTTCAAGAGGTCCCGAAATCTTCCGTCTCTCTCTCTCTCTCTCTCTCCCTCTCCCTCTCTCTCTCTCTGTCTCCCTCCATCTCTATCTATCTATCTTTCTCCCTTTCACTCTGTTTGGCTCGACGGAGGCTGGTAATTTTTTTACGCGAAAATTTAATTAGATCGTCCGGTGGGAGCCCGGCTCGATTTGAAATTACTTTTACGAGGTCTCTGCTTCCTTTTTTCCAGTTCGCAGGACGGCACGGCACCGGCACGGCGCCGTAATTAAAGCTAGGCGAGCAAGCGACCGCCTTCTCTCTCTCTCTCTCTCTCTCTCTCTCTCTCTCTCTCTCTCTCTGTCTCTTCTTCTCTGCTTTCGTGCCTTCTCTTTAGGGCCGACGCCCTCTCGTCCTCCAACCCTCCCCCACTCCAACTTCCACCTCCTCATCTGTTGGTCGTTCTCTCTCACTCTCGATATCTTAATTGCCCGTCTGCCGAGATATTTTCGCGAATCGCAAATTTATGGACCAGCCCCTTAGCGGATCGCGCGCTAACGACGTACTCTCCGTGCGAGTACGTACGAGCCCGTACTCGCGGTTAAAAGAGAAAGAGAAAGAGAGAGAGAGAGAGAGAGAAAAGGAGACGTTTATACGTCGGAACGAGAGTGGAAGAAGGAGGACGGAAACGTAATCGTCGATCTCTCGCTGCGAGAGAATCATTTCGTTATTTTCGTGAACCTGCTCGCACACTTTATCCTCCTTCCACTTATATCTTCGTTTTCTACTTTACCGAGTTGAATAGAATGTAAGATGACGTCTGATTTTAAGCGATTAACACATCGCTTTCTACAGACATTTTTGATCGGTATTATAATATCACTTACGATATTGTTAATATATTTTGTATGTAACCGTGTAATTCAGATCTAATAAATATCGAGATATTCGTATTCGTCTATGATTCCGATATAACAAATAAAGATCATTTGTTTGATGTCGTTGGGGCGAAAAGATTTTTTCTTTTTTTCTTATTTCTTTTTTTTTTTTTTTTCCTTTTTCCTCCAGAGTGTCCATCGGAATGACATTCTTTAAATCAGTCTGGCGTAATAACGTACGTTGTCGTTGAAAAAAAAAAGGGCGCCGCGCGTCGTTTAGATTAAAATCTGAAATAAGTTGTTGTTGGATATGAAGGAAGGTTTTGAATGAAGAATATTCGTACAGGTTTAGGGCATGGGAAGTAAAACGATCCCCTTTTCCTCTCCGCCTCGTCGCGTTCACAGAATTTTAATCTTATCCTACGCCTTTCGAAATCTCTCTTCGAAATCCCTTTGTCCTTAGATAAATTTAAAAATGAGGATATAGATAGTGTTTTAATCGATAGTGAAAAATCGAGAGCGAGAGAGAGAGAGAGAGAGAGAGAGAGAGAGAGAGAGAGAGAGAGAGAAAGGAAGAAAAAAATGTTGGTAAGTGTCTCGTTTAAGAGGACAGATCATTCCTTTATAATCTACTATAACGAGATATAGTTTTCGAAGGAAGGAAAGAAGGAACGTAGTCGGAGAAATTCATTGGAAGGTTCGTAGCGAGTTTGTGCCGTCGGTCCTGTATCAGGGTAACGAGGTACTTGGAAGGGTCCGGTAGGTTGGAGGGCAGAAACGGGGAGCGAGGGAGGAATTTTAAGTTGGAAACCTTGTCGCGCGTTCCTTTACCTCGGAATCACGAATGCCGGTGGTAGAACCAACCCGGGAGATTTCGTGCTGCCAAACTGCCTTTCGTTTTCGTTTCTCGAAAGAAACGGGACGAAATGGAGAAGGGAATCGACGAAAAAAATGACGGACGAGCGTTCGTAAAATCTCTTTTCTTTTCTTTTCTTTTTTTTTCGTTTCGATTTGTGTTTTATTTTTTTTTTTTTCCTTTCTATTATAGCAGCTAATAAAAAATCCCCAGCGCCAATTTGTTCGCTCGAGGACAATAGAGGTGATCGAGACGAAGGAACGATCGTATCGTTCTATCTCCATCGATAAAATTTTGATTCGATAATATTAGGGAACCTTATATGTCGAAAGATTTTTCACGGGGTTTAATTCGACGATCGTAATATCATTTTACGACCCGAGTTTCTTAAACCTTAAAGTTAAAGAAATTCGTAGAAATATCCTTGGCGGGACGTGGTCGTGCTAATTGAGGACGCGTTGACCTACCTGTGAAATTGATTAACCGTGCGGGATCGCATCTCACCGTAGAATCTTATCTTTCTTGGACAGAGATTTCTTTTCTCTTTTTATTTTTTACGTTGTATAAGATAACGAACCCGACTCTTCTCCTCTTTCTTTATTTTATTAAAAAATATACCGATATTAATGTTCATTATTTACGTTTTATATATATATATATATAAATTTTTTTTTCTACGAAGTCAAAATAGTGCGCGTTTAAACTAAAGCAATTCTATTCTGTTGTATCCTTTGGCACTTGTTCAATGCAATCGTATTACGTATTATATATGTTTAAGCGAAACCCACGAGGTATACTTGGCCGATAAATTAATCCGTCGAGTTGGAACAAACGCTCGCTTAACGAGGTTGCACCACGAGATCCTATCCCACAATAGAATTAATAGGGAAATTTGCCGATCACCGTGCGATACTTACAAAACAAACGGCTTGCTAATGATCGCGACACGAGTTGTCGCCCCGAGCACGGATTTCCTACGAATTCGAGAAAAAGAATTAACCTTTTTGGTTCGACGATAAAAATCGTAATTTATGCGGACGGAAACACGATCCTTTCCACGACCCTGCGAAGGCTATGTATCTCAAGGACGATTACAAGGCTCGATTTAATCAAGGTTTCGCCTTTATGATATATTTTCCGAAATAATGCAACGCGAGAAAAAAACAAATGATCGATTCGAATTTTTATATGATCGTTGTATATATATATATATATATATATATAAATAACAAAAAAAAAGAAATCTAAGCTCGATAAATATAATCGGAGTTGATGAATAACGCGGATGATCCTGGCATCGAGATCAACGATCTTTCAACGACCTGTTCGGTTCAATAAACGATTAACCATTTTCCAATAGCAACGCGTCGATCTCGTTCTATTCTCGCTTTTGTTATCGGTCTTTTTCTTTTTTTTTTTTTTTTTTCCCCTATCGAGAATATTACCCGGAAAGCGTCGACGTAGCGCATTACGACGTGGAGCCTCGAGGTCCACTGCCACACGCCCACGATGCTCCTCTTCAGGCAGGCAGGCAGGCAGGCAGGCAGGCAGGCATACCTTGTTTGTGCCTTTGGCCTTTTATTGGCCGAAGCGATCGACTTCGCCCTGAAGCTTTATACGTTTTAATAGACCTTATCATGGCTAGACCGATACAAATGTTTCCGGTGGTGTTGTTCTATAAGTGGAGGAACTCCTTTATTAAGTCGACCTCGAATGTAGAACGTTCTACTTTTTCAAATATTCCATTATTTTATTTATTTTAATTAACATTACCAGATATAAGTATTATCTGATACGTATATATATATATATATATATATATATATATATATATATATATATATATATATATGTGAATACATAAATAGATAAATGTATGTGTGTGTATATATCGCTTATTCAAAAGAATTTTCTCTTATTTTCTTTTATATACTTTTTCATGAATATTCGAGTGTCGAGTTATATGATTTTACTCGTTTATTCTCACACATGAATTAATAATCGTTTAAACCACACAACTGAGACATACTGTGAACGAACGTACGTACACGTACACTTGCATTTTATTACGAACGAAGTTAATACACGCTTGATACAGCGTAGCGAGAGTTCTTGAAAAAAAAAAGAAAAAAAAAAAAAAAGAAAAGGAAAAGGAAAAAGAGAAAAACCCGACGAAATGGAAAGAGAAGAAAAGAGATAGGAGTTTACGATCTCGTGAGTTCGATGTACGAAGAAGGGCGGCGGCGTATCGAGGCGATCGAGCGAGTAAAATTAAACCGGCCGAACGAAAAGCTTCGTTCTGATTTTACTTTAAGTGACCTCAGGAATGGCGATAGGCGGGTCCTCACGACGATATCGTCTCGCGGTTGTGTTAATGAAGCACTTACGCGATCGGACAGCGTCTCTCAATCGGGCGGGGGAGGGGGACCCACGGTGTAAAACTACCGATACCATGAAATTAACGCTCACCGGAACGTCCAACAAATTTCAATCGTTTACAATTTCTCTTTTATCTCGAGATAAGAAATGGAGGGATAGAAAAGGAAGGAGAGATAGATGATCGTAAAAAGCACGGATATGAGAAAGGTGCGAAGAACATTTCTTTCCTTTCTTTCTTTTTTGTTTTTTTTGTTTTTTTTTTTTTCTTTTCTTTACAGATATACGAGATAAGAGCGATTGAGAGATACCGAGAGAATGGGGAAGATTTTGAAAAAAAGGGAAACCATTGATTGAAGTGTTTGGACGTTTACGATGAAAATTCATAGGATTGATCGTCCGATCTTCGATAAAGTTTTATCGTACGAATAATTAACCTTACATTTATTTTCAACGATACCACGGATATTATCATTCTTACGTATACGTACATATTTACAGTATAGCGATTCGATCAATTTTTATCCCGATCACGAGCTGATACGATTTTATGATGTGGTCGTTCTGGTATAATATTTTTATCCCGTATTTTGTCGTAAAGGGTAAAAGAGGAATGAAAGAACGAAAGAAAGAAAGAAAGAAAGAGAGAGAGAGAGAGAAAAGATATATCGAAAAACATCACCCACTAATACTTCTTTCTCAGCTAGCCTCATTTCTTATCGATATCTGGTGACTTCTCGATCGATTTCATGCTCTTCCAACGTTTCTCTTCTACGACACGAGCGGACGTCCTTGGGTGCAAGGGAAGGATCACAAAAATCGTGAGACGCCGGTACCTTCTTACCGAGGAGAAGAGAAAGAGACAGAGAGAGGAGGGCACTCTCGAGTTCGCTTTAAAAACGACGCGCCGATCGGCCAGTTTTTGCACGTCCCTTTCTTTCTTCATTCTTCTCTCTCTCTCTCTCTCTCTCTCTCTCTCTCTCTCTCTCCCTTTCGCTTACTCTTTTCTATTTCTTCTTATTCGATCATCGACTTTAACCAAGAATCGACATAGTCTCCTCTTCTGTACTATTGTTTATATATATATATATATATATATATATATATATATATAATCGTAGATTTATTTAATAATCGTATTAAATTTAATAATGAAAGAAAGGAAAAAGAAAAAGAAATATACGTAGAAATATCGTATGCTCGCGTAGAAACAATTCGTTATTAATTCGCAATATGCTCATATTAAACGAGTTAATTAATCGCTTCGTAGATATTCTCTCTATCTATAAATAAGTAAGAAACTCATCGTACTTATATTTAGCAATTAAATACGTTAATCATACGTATTTTTAATACTCGTCGAGGTGGATACACCTACGTGTACTTTGTAGTTGCACCGCTTTATACTTGAGTACTTATTTACGCGCGCGCGCGCCTCCGCCATCGTAGGTATAATGTATCTCGATCGATCGATCTGTATTTGGTTCGATCGATTTGGAGAGGACGTGCGATTTAATATAGTTCGGTTATATCGATTAATTGCTATCTTTTATGAAAGCATCGATTATTCCTTCGGTTTCAAACGTAATCATCGAAAAATATTCAAGGACTTACATATGCACGTGTCTCTTTAACCTTTGTTTACGAATTTGATATTGAATGACACGTAGACGTGTGCTCGTCGTCGATTGTAACCTAGGAATTTGATCGATGTTTATGTTTCACTCTACGGCTTCGTCCTTCGGATTAGTTTGGTTCGTCTCGAACAGTCGTTGTTAGGACGCAACAGAGAGAAGGCGAAACCGAATTCTAACGATAAAGTCTTACCTCTTCAGTTTTAATTTCTCCTTCGACGGTGGTTAACGTCAAAAGTGAACGTGTAAGTATAATTATATTTCGTTTTAAATCAATATATTTATATAAAGCTGTACAAATATAAAGTTAAACGCATTTAAAGTAGATTTAGTAAATCTTATTTCATATATAATCTATACAATATCAATCGTTGTTTCGTATAAGAAGATTAATGGTTGAGCTTTATTTACGATTAGTATAATATAGTTATGCAATAAGATCGCACGCAATGTAATTACAATTTTTGGACATGAAAGAAAATTTAATAGGTTCGAAAGCACTTTGTTCTCTCTCTCTCTCTCTCTCTCTCTCTCTCTCTCTTTCCCTGTCTCCTCCGAACGTTCCTCTCGAACATAAACAATTTTATTTACAACCGAAGAAGATGGGACTTTCCATTTTAAACGGTTACTCGTTTACTTTTAGTTCCTTTTCCATTTCACTGGAACGAATTTATTTTTATTTTCCTCGAAGTGCATACACCGTTTCACTATTTTATCGATAAATAAAAAGGATTTTTTTCTTCTATGATGTGACTTTTTCCATCTCCTTTCCTTCCAAGACGGTCATCTCGTTCTCGTGAACGGCTTAACGCATTATGTGGAAACTCGTAAGATTTCCTTGTTGCGGTTTCCGCGTCTCGGACGGAAGGACGATAAATCGTTAGAGTTGTTGGTGCGCGAGGCGTCTCTGAAAGCCTCGACCGTTACGACGCGTAACGGTGAAGTATCGTTTGAGTCGTCGCCGAGGAAAGATTTAGAGTGGTGATCCGGCAAATGTTGCGCCGCGAAATACCCCCTTATCTATGTTCGAAGAACTACGGATCTTTGGTACAATATTCTTAAATGTCACCTTTCCGGGATCGTTGGAGAAAATGTTATGATCCGTCCGTAATTTAATCTTAACATTCTCGTTATCTATTAAGATAGAACGTTTTATATACTTATATGTATATTATCTCAGATAAATTTAAAATATTCATACGTTTCGATTGGAAATGATTAATAAAATGAATAATAATGATAATTTATAAGGGGACGCGTGACGATGTCGATATTTCACATCATTTACCATTTCATTTTGATAACAATATTTACGGATTATTATATACGATAGAGGGTTTATATTTATATACGATTTTATTACGTAATACGTCATCGTCAGACATAAGCAATCCTTTTTATGCAAAAATTAAGTGAAAAAAAAAAAGAAAAAATAAAACAATGGAATAGAATGGAAAGAGAAAAAAAGGATAACGGAGCTAGCCGTCGTCCTTGGAGGTGAGAAACAAGGATAAATATACTCATCAGCCTAGAAACTGATACATAGTTCGGGATAGCGCTTATCCTAGAGTGAACGATGGTAAAAACGGAGAGAAGTGGGGGAGATGCGTGGATGCCGTAACGGGAGAGAAGAAGGGCTTATACATTAGGACGAAGCGGGCTGTAAGAAGAAACGGTGAGAGAAGGGGAGAGAGAGAGAGAGTTGGAAGAGGAGGGAGAAAGAGGATGAAGAGAAGGATGAGAATGAGGAGAAGGAGGAGGAGGAGCGAAAGGGTAGGGGCACGGTTATTACAGAACGTTGTAAAATTATGGATCGTTAAGTCGCTTTACGAGTTTGTTCTGTTCGAGCAGGCATCTTGCTTCTTCCTCTCTCTCTCTCTCTCTCTCTCTCTCTCTCTCTGTTTCTCCCTGCTTCGTACTTTTCTCTTTCTGTCGCCGTCGTACACGTTCTATCCTTCTTCGCGAAGTGGTACGCTCTCTTTGCTTCGACGATAATCTTACGCGAGAATACTTCTTCGAGGATGATAGGAGGTATATCTCGTATGATTCTTAGGAATGCTTACGAGCTCTCTCGGTTGTATCTACATATTATATTTATCGAAGAAAAATGTTAATTTGTTAAATATTACGATTTAGATGTGTAAACTATGAAAGATATCTCTCCTTTTTTCGTCGTCTTCATCTTCGTCTCTTTTTCTTTCTTTCTTTCTTTCTTTCTTTCTTTATTTCTTTCTTTCATTTTTCGTTCCCTCTCATTTTATTTACATCCCAACCGTCATTAAAAATTCCGAAAAGTTCGTTGATGGCGCGAGGTGAAATAGCACATTGCCGCTACTTATTCAATTTTTATACGACCGATTAAAGTTTCACTTTCGAACGATTTTATTTCCTTCTTTTTATACGCACGAAGGTCGTGTGCGTCGAGCTTGTGTACATTAAAGGGATCTAGAGTCTCAAAGGGGGAGAACGAACAGGACGAGACGGTGGAAAATTAAATCCTGCCGTGGACGCGTGCTTTTTGCGCGATCGGCCGGTCGATCAATCGAGTCAAGGTTTTCGAGTCGTCGATCGGAGAGGACTTGGAGAAGTAGAAGAGAGGAGGGGAACGACGAGTAAGGGGGCAGAAGATGTTGCGTACGTCACCTACCTTTCGAATCCGATTCTCGAAGGGCGACGAAATAACGATAGTTTTATTCCATCGGCGTACACCTTTCGAAATTTTAGTCGAACTCATATCCAGATGCCGATTAATCCTTGATGGATTTAAAAGGAATTATCTGATTATCCACATGTTTTATGTTCGGTTGATTCGTAAATATTTATATATATATATGTATATATATATATATATATATATATATACATAACACATATGCCGTTATAAGCATAGAATTTATTACAATAAACTTATTATAAATCAATCCGATAAATGGAATATTTCCTAATCAAAATTTTTGACTCGATCAATTTTACATAGTTTTATATATATATATATATATATATATATATATATATATATTTGGCTTGATTTATAAATAATTAAGTTTTTATCATAATAAAATATTTACTTACGAATAAATCTATATACGTATATATGTTCCGTGATATTTAAGAGGATATGTAAGCATACTTAATTCTAACTGGCAAGTTGCGAACATAGAATCACGTTTAAACGATGAAAGATATCGTACGCGTATAAAACATTTTCGACGATAAGAGATAACATTCAATCGAAATGGAGATCGCGGACAGGACTCTCGTAACCGTCAATGGTACTTGCTTTCGTGGCACGGAATGAAAGGTAGAGAACGGAGAATCCAGAGAAAACGTTGTGGTACAAAGTATCCACGAAGCGTTCGACGGGAATAGCCCGGGGGCGAGTCATTAGTCCGTGCGATCTGCCGTATCGTCGTGGCAGGCGCACGAGTACGAAGACGAAGACGAAGACGAGAAGAAGGAAGGAAGGAAGGAAGGAAAGAAGGAAGAAGAAGAAGAAGAAGAAGAAGAAGAAGAAGAAGAAGTAGGTAGTAGAAGAAGAAGTAGAAGAAGAAACAGTAAGAATGAGGTAGGCTGCGTGAAGAAACGGGAAAGGCTGAGAAGATGAAAATGTGGCAGAAAATGACGCAGAAAGGGATTCTCTCTTTTTCTCTCTTTCTCTTTCTCTCTCTCTTTCTCTCTCTCTCTCTTTCTCTTTCTCTCTTTCTCTTTCTTTCTCGCACGGCGGCCAATATCGTTTGAAGCGCGTAAAGCTATTTCGCAGCCGACGAAACAAAAGGGCATGGATATCATTACTCACAGGGCTGGGGATATATAATACTTGCTCACGGTGGGTCCATCAGTGTATTTCTCTCTCTCTCCCTCTCTTCCTCCAACCCTTTCTCTCTCTCTCTCTCTCTCTCTCTCTCTCTCTCTATTTCTTTTTCCTCTAAAGAGGAAGAGAGAGATGCCCCACCTTGCACATCGCGACCACCAAACCATTTCTACCATCTCCACCTTCTCCACCTTCTTCTCCTCCTCCTCCTCCTCCTCCTCCTCCTCCTCCTCCTCCTCATCCTCATCCTCATCCTCCTTTTTCACCCTCTTCTTTGTCTTTTTCTTCTTCTCGGAAGCGATCTCGTGGCGGTAAGGTAATTGTAGTGATTATACCTCGTTCTCTCTCCGTCTCTTCTGTCTCTTCGTTTCCTATCTCTTTCTTTTTCTCTCGTTCGATCATCATCCGTAGCGTGTCTTTCAGAAATCTCAAAAAATCATTCCGCATCCATAACCCCACCGAGCGAAATACTTACCATCGCAGTTTGTCCCTTTTTTTTTCCCTTTCTTTCTCCTCCTCCTCCTCCTCCTCCTCCTCCTCCTCCGCCTCCTTCTCCTCCTCCTCTTCTTCCTCATTTCTTTTATTTCATCATTTTTAAGAGTAATCGTTCTTACCCCCTTCTCGTCTCTCTCTCTCACTCTCTCTCTCTCTCTCTTTCTCTACTTGTAGTTCTTTTTTCGTGAACGAACGTATGGAATTGTACGAACATTTTAACCATTCCGATATAATCTGTTTCATCTAGTCGTTCATCATTCGAAATACCTTTTGAAATGGATTCGTCTCGTTAGACGATACATTTGATATACAAAAAGCGTATATATATATATATATATATATATATATATATATATATATATATATATATATAGTTTATTGGCAGATAATTGATAGTTTATATCTGGGCCGATCGAAAAAATAAAAGAATGTTTCTGGATTCAGAAATTCGGGGAGAGACCACCTCCAGCGAGTCTCCGCAAATCGGTGATCGAAGAGGTAGAGTGTTTAGCGGGAGGAGCGGGAGGAGGTGGTCTCGAGATGGGCAGCCTCCTTGCAGTGTGTCCGTCAGCTCGGCTATATATCACGTGTAAACGACTCAGGTATTAGCATATCTGTATCTGTCCGGTGGTTGTCCCTGCCAACCAACTTCTACCGGGATGAACGGTCTCTCCTCCACCCGCCTCCCCCTCTCACTCTCCCTCTCTCTCTCTCTCTCCCTCCCCCATCCCTTTTCCCTTTACCTCGCAGTAAGTCCTCTACCTACTCGGAATATCCCCTTCGACGAACGTTCACTTCGTCGACTTCGTCGTCGTAGTCGTCGTCGTCTTAGTCGTCGTCGACGTCGTCGTCGTCCGCCTCGTGAGAGATGGACCACGGAGATTCCGCACTGAGGAGAAGACTATGACGAAGACAGGCGAAAACGGCGAGCCCTCACGAAGTCGGGACCAGAACACGGCCAAGTTGTACCGGGGAATCGGTCCCGAAACTTTAATTGGGAACTTACACGAGGCGCGCACTACGTATTTACGCTGAGGAAGTCCAGTGTCCTTTTCTTAAAGTCTTTCTTCCATGTCCTCCTTTTATTTTCTTCTTCTTCTTCTTCTTCGTCTTCGTAAGTTACAGCGGGGAGACAAAAGTCGTGTGCGCGCTCATTACGATCGAACGACGCTCGTCGAACGAGCGATGTCTACTCTATATATATATATATATATATTTTTTCTTTTTTTTTGTTTTTTCTCTTTCTCTCCTTTCTCTTTTGTTAAATTTTGTCTTCCATTTCGCCGCCAATTACGGGAACTTTCGAAATTACTTCGCGTCTATTTCAATCCTTTTCATCGTGATCGATGAATTCCCTTTCGGGACATAAAAGCGACGTATAATGAATATTCTTTGAACAATAATATCGTTTAAAACTTTCCCCGTTCTTTTTCTCAATTTTTGTTTGTGTGTGTGTGTTTTTTTTTCCTTCTACAAAATATATGTGATAATATTTGATATACGATAATGATCCTTATCCTTGCGAATTAATCCGTAACGATGCATTAATATCTCGCCATAAAAGCATTTACGCCGTAGAAGAAGAGCCTAGTGCCGTCGATACTTACAACGATTTTCCATGATGAATCTGCCATCTAAGCTCGATTTTACGGCGAATAGCAAAATTAGCATAATTCGTTCGTCTATTCCGTCAAGCGAGTCATCGCTTCTAACGCTCGTGCAATATGATTTATCCCGATAATCGTGCCTGACATACAAGTTCGCACGTAACATCGTTACTTAACGACTTTTGCGTAACGATCGTAACTCCTACGATTTTTTCTCTCTCTCTTTTTTTTTTTTCTTTTTTATGTCAAACGATAAAAATTCGAGACTCGAATAAATCTCTGTATAATCTTTATCTCATCCCGCCCCACCCCCTCACTTCCCTCCTCGTGCCACCCGTTTTACCATCAACCTTCCCCGTTCATTCGAGTCCCGGCCGACGAATAAACGCGAGGCATGAGGATGCATGTAAGTACGAATTTCGTCGATCTCGAACATTATTGAAAAGCCCGCTTGCTTGCTTGCTTGCTTGCTTGCTTGCTTGCTTGGCTCGAATCGATCCGGTCTCGCGCATAACGCGGCACATCGCGTTTTGAGATGCGAAAGAGGAATGAAAAAGGGAAGAAAATAGCACGAGTGGCCGCGAAGAACGGTGCGAGTCCAAAGAAAAATACAGAGAGGTAGACGGAAAGAGAGAGAGAGAGAGAGAGAGAGAGAGAGAGAGAGCGACAAGCTCCTGAAGGAGATAGAAAAAGACGGCGAAATACGAATCATACGATGAGAAAGAGAGAGAGAGAGAGAGAACGGGTCGCCGTAATAGCGGGCAAATCATTTTGCCGGGGTATTTTTCAAAATGACTGGGCACCGTAGGAGCGGTATGCTGTGTTTTCTCTCTCTCTCTCTCTCTTTCTCTTTCTCTGTCTTTCTTTCTCTTTTACTCTCGCGATTCGTCGGGGGTTCCGGCGCTCCGAATTGCCCGCAGATGGAAGTGAAAGAGGAGGAAGAAGATATGGACGGAGAGAGAAGTTCGAAAGAGGATGGATATCTCGTAAGAAGGGTGCGAGGGGTAAGGAGGACATATCGCGGTCGATGAGGGAAGGCAGACGAGGAGAGATCGAAAGCTGGAAAGAGAGAGAAAGAGAGAAAGAGAGAGAGAGAGAGAGAGAGAAGGGACTACTGCATGGGCCACCGGTAAGAGCGGTATCCGTAATTGCGTACGGCAACCTTTTCTACCGCGGGGATGAATATTTCGATCTTGGAAGTTTTTTTCCATGGCCTCCTCCTCGAATCTTCGGCCAACACCAGCAAAAGAAAATGGCGTACGAACGTTTTAATTCATTACTCGGTCCTACTCGTACATACCTTTATGCATATAAATACATTACTGACCGCCGGTCACGATTGTATCGATCCACTTTGTTAATCGATCGTCAACATAAAAACAATAAAGTTATGGTTAGGTCAGTCGAGCTTAACGATGTATCGGAGCGACAAGGCGCGTCGTTCATTTACGTTATTCAGTTTGTGGGGGGGGGGGGGATGACGGTAATGGAACCGGGGTTGGTACGTCTTTATTACGATCTCAAAAACAATAACGGCATCGTTTCAACGGCTGCCATCATTTTCTTAGGCCACGCGGCCTAACGTCGATCGACGTCTCGCGCCAAGCGTTTACGTGTTTCTGCGTGTGAGTTTCTTCTTCTTCTTCTTCTTCTTCTTCTTCGAAGAAGCTTCGAAGACGGTAGGATCGAGAAAAGAGGAGGAAGGTAAAGGAGCTTTCTCTTTCTCTCTCTCTCTCTCTCTCTCTCTCTCTGTCTCTCTCTCTCTTTCGAGGCTCGATCGCGTGCTCGTGAACGGCGTTGCATGTTTAGCGAGTCGTCCGCAATTACTGGACGGTGGTGGTGGCAACGGATACGAGACGCCTACATGCCTAAGCCGCGCATGCGCGCGAGTTGGAGCGCGTGTCGCTATCAACCACCCACTTTTGATGGTTGATCGCTACGCTCACCTTTCAAATTTCAACTACTTTCCTGACTCTCTGTTTATCTTTATGCCGTCTCGTGATCACGAAGAGATCGAAAATTTGGTGGTAGTACCTCAATTCTAAACCCCTCGAGCTACGATCATCTGCAATGATCCGAATATTTCGCTAATGATCGCTTCATTCCAACTTTCTAGGACAAAGGATCACGCACGCAGGGATGATAGTTGCGCTCGTACATAATAATGAATAGGAAGAGGGAATAGAAATGGACTCACCGGGTTGTAGAAGGTGTATCTTAAGAATGGTGGAATCGTTATTCGTTCTTCGGAGATTTTCGAAATGACACGGAGCCAAGTTAAATTATACCGTCTGAGGGTTAAAAAGGTATTGGGGATTCCTTCGTTCTCAGAGACAAAGAAGATTCGCCTTGTTCCCTTCAACGTCCTTCGATTCCTCTTGAAAGAATTTCTCGTTTTGGTTTCTTTTTTCTTTCTTCTTCTTCTTTTTTCTTCTTTTTTTTGTTTTCTCTTTTTTCATTCGTGCTTTGCGTATCTATTGTGAAACGCACGTTTTTTTTTTTGATTGATCACTTGATTGAGGCTACTTATATTTCAAATATGAGATTTCACATATTGGACGAGCTTGACCGCGACGATTCATACTTTATCCCTTTTATTCATACTTTACCATTATTCGTGCTGCTTAGTACGTCAGTCGTAATCGGATCATAATAGTACTGACATGAATATATGTAATTCTAAGATATGGTTTCATCTCTCTTTTTTTTTTTTTTTAACTTTTTCGCTTATTTCAAGTAACGTCTCGTTATATCTATTCGATTTAGATCGATACTAGATTCAACATTACCGATATTAATTCGATGAAAATCTAATAAAAGAAATTAGTAAAAAAAATAATAATAATGAAAAGAATGAAAAATGAGAATAAAAAATGGAGAAGTTGGAAGTGAGGGACGGCGAAGTAAATTTGTTTATTTTGAAATAATATAAATTATATATATATATATATATATATATATATATATATATACAAATCAATTGAGATTGTTAGAGTTCGAAGAAATGATATGACGTTTGGAGGATCGATAACGTGAATAATCAGTTATAATGGAATAGCAATCGAAAACGATCCGTCGACACCATTTTAACCATTTTCGAGAAGGCGTGGTACAGGCTCACAAAGCGAAGACATTTTTACGTAAGGACCATCGTAACTCCGCCCAAATGTATCCACGTGCGTTAGATCGGCTTGAAATCGTGACAAACGTACTACTAGGATTGCCCAACTCCGTTATAAAATGGCTCATTGTGTAACGTCGAAGGTCGAAGGGAAAAGAAGAAGAATTTCGACCAACGAACGAACAGTTGAGTATTAAAGGCCCTCCTCGTTCTCTTTCCTCTTTTACTCACTCACTCTCTCTCTCTCTCTCTCTCTCTCTCTCTCTCTCTTTCTCTTTCTCTCTATCTATCTATCTATCTCTCTCTCTCTCTCTCTCTCTCTCTCTCTCTCTCTCTCTTTCTCTTTCTCTCTATCTATCTATCTATCTCTCTCTCTCTCTCTCTCTCTTCCTCTGTTGCCTCGACGATTGGTCCATTAAGGCCAACGTTCTCTCTGTCCCTCTCTCTTCCTCTCCTCTCATTCTTACTCTCTCTCTCTCTCTCTCTCTCTCTCTCTCTCTCTCTCTCTTTCTCACAAACACACACACATACACTCTCTATATATCTGAAGTGCCGAAAAAACGCTTGTCAACGTGGAGTTCGGCGAGAGGCGGCGTTCTCGCCGTGACGAAAAACGATTTTCAACGGGTTCGGTCCTTACGCTAAGAGAACTTTCGCCAAGGAAGTTGTCAATTCTGTGTCAAAATGAAATCTACCGCGAAACAGGAAGACGTAAAACCCTCGAGTGAGATACTTTCTTTGAAATACTTCTTTTCGGTTTTCCTTTTGCTCTCTTTCCTTTCTTTCTTTCTTTCTTTCTTTCTTTCTTTCTTTTTTATTTTTTATTTTTTTTTCTCTTTCCTTTCTTGTTTATGCTTTTTTCCTTGTCGTTTCTCTTTCTTTTTTTTTTTTTTTTCGTTTACGTTCCTTCTCCCTACCTCTCTCCATTTCTTTCTTCAGAGATCGCCAAAAGATCTCGGATTTCTCATTTCGATCGGGATCTTATTTATATAAAATCCATCAAGTGGTGTACCGTCCGAAAGATCCTTTCGTTTGGCAGTGTCGCCTTTCTCCCACACTTATCTCTCGGCGAAAAGAACAAGATTTCCCTTGCGATAGGATCGACACGAATACAAACCGAAAGAACGAGGAGGGAGAAGGTGAAGGAGAAGGAGAAGATGAAGAAGACGAAGAAGAA
>OU426863.1:3383286-3390786 GCA_911387685.1 Dolichovespula media
CGAACGATGACGAAAGAAGAAAGGAAGCAAGAAAAGAAACAAAACAAAGACAAAACAGAAGAAAATATTCAATATGAAATCATATATATATATATATATATATATCTTACGTGAAACATAGATATATGCAAGTTTGACCATTTATAACACCACGCATTTTTTTTCCCGACAAAATTGATTACTCGTTCGTATTCGAAAGTTAATTTGTTTGCTCAGGTAACTTCAAGGTATATTTAATAATTTTACTATCAAATACGACACAAAGTTGAATTATAGTAACTTAATAACGTAGTCGTTAAGGGGGGATATCGGAGATTGTTAAAAAAAAAAAAAAAATAAAAAAAAAAGAAAACAAAAGAACAAAAAGAAAAGAAAAGAAAAGGAAAGGAAAAAAAAGTATGAAAAAGAAAGAGATAAGACTTCTAAAAGAGTGGGAGAAAAAGAAGGGCATCCAGTAGTAATAATACGAATGTAATAGTCGCAGGTGCAGTTCGACATAGCGAATCGGTATGTTGATGCAATTAGTAAAGCTCTATGTCTGTCCTGTTTCTACTCTTATACTCGAACGATCAGAGAGTTTCCGTAGAGATAGATAGATGAATAGATTGGTAACTAGTAGATATACATATACAGATTGATGAAGAAAGAAAGAGAGAGAGAGAGAGAGAGAGAGAGAGAGAGAGAGAGAGAGAGAGAGAGAGAGAAGTAAAAGGTATGTCGTATATTAATGTGTGCCAACGGAGCGTGTCTGTCATGTAAGCCAGTAGGTAGGTGAGAGCAACGAAGCTGATCGAAGCCACGTGAGTACTTTTCTCTTGTTTGTATATGCAGGTACTACTTACATATATACATACATACACACATATATATATACATACATACATGTATACATACATACATACATACATACATACATACATACATACATACATACATACATACATACATAAATATTCGTGAATCCTAACGCAATAACAACCACCGATTTGTTTTAATTAGAGCAAGTTCGCCTACATGGAGAGATAAAAATTTTTAAGAATCCTCCTCTCCTCGATTCGTCGTACTACATATAAATGCATATTTATAATAGAATCCTTAAGATGCATGGTTGAATTTTAATAGATATCGAATCGTTCAATGTGCCATCGTGATTTATATAGCACGGCAAATGGTGAAAGCGATAATACGTTTTTCCTCGTTAAGTTCCTTCAGTCATCGTTAGATCGCGTTAGAGCTTGCGCTAAGGCAAGTATCAGTCGTGAAATGGAAATTCCTGTGGATATGTTCATGCATAGGACGACACGTTTTGTAAAAAAAAAAGGAAGAAAGAAAACGAAAAAAAAAATTTACAAGGTTTTCGGACTTCGATAGGGAAATTTATTTTTATCTTCTACGAGACACCATTCGCAACTTATTATTACGACTTTTTGATAATATTCAAAGATTTATGCGTATTTATACGAACTAATTCGATAATTTATTCGTACGTATGTACGTACGTACGTTCATTCATTCATTCATTAATTTATATATTTGTTTCAGAAAGAATTTTTATTCGTGTCAATGTTTCAAATCGATATTCTTGTTCGCGAGTGAGAGGTTTATAATGCTACGGCCGAAAGGAGGTTAATATGATCGTTAAGGTAAAGGTGAAAGGGTAAAGTATTGGAATCTCGATCGAGCTACGACAGGATCGATGACTAATTGGCCGATTCGCGATCCTGCTGCGTTCGGTTCCGCGGATTAAGTTCGCCCACGCGATTCAACCAAGGTACAATAAAGGTACGATCGGTTAACGGTGCACCAGGGACAACAACGGGAACGATTCTTTAACAAGGTCGACGAGTGACTGGTGAATTTCGATTTGTTTCGCTTTATCGTTCGAACGAATGTACCGAATGAAATCAGTACTTACGCGTATCGCTATCCTGCGAATTAAAAAATTGGAATGCTCTTGCCAAATCATTTTCTATTTTATTTTTTCGATTTTATCGGTACATCATCGCTCTCTCTCTCTCTCTCTCTCTCTCTCTCTCACTTTATTCATCCCCTCACTCAATTCAGTCAACTCAATTCTCTCTCTCTCTCTCTCTCTCTCTCTCTCTTTCTTTCTCTCTCTCACTTCTTTTGCGTTTGCGCAGTAAAATCCTCTTTATCTCACGAGTTCGAACTCAAGCACAGTTTCTACGTCGATTCCTCGACGATAACGTGCTACGTTCTCCTTCGAGAACGTCGTGTCTGAAAAATTACGTGGAATTTTAATGGAAAATGGATAAAAATTTGTCGGTGAATATAAAACAATATTAACATTGTAAACCGTTGACAATCGTTCGATCTGTTACGTTGATATAAGATGAAATATTTCACGGTTATCGAAATGACAATTCCCATAGGCAAGTACGTTCGATTATTAATATTATCGCGCGCGAAACATTTGTATTACTAGATGGAATGCATTCCTTGAATTTTTTTTCTTTCCTTCTTTTTATTTTATTTTATTTTCTTTTTTTTTTTTTTTTTTCTTTCAATACTTCTCCTTTTTTCATTTCTTTTCTGTCTTCGAAGGAATGCGATCACTATGTTTTCTTTTTTACGAAACGATTATCCCCTAATTGTTGGTGTTCTCTTGTTTTTTCTTTTTTTTTTTTCTTTTTTTTTTTTCTTTTTCAACGTACATGAGAATTTATGTGCACGCGTTTTACACACTGCATCGATCTGTACTTTTTATGTACTACGACTAGTCATGCTCATTATAATTGCCGACAGCGAGGAACAAATTAGAGAGAGTGAGAGGGAACGAGGGAGGGAGGAAGGGGGAGAGAGAGAGAGAGAGAGAGAAAGAGAGAGAGAGAGAGAATATATATATCTCGAATTAATCTCAACATCGAGATATCGTTTCCATTTTTCAGTAGACACGATACACTGGTAAACGTCTGACACCAATCCCCTTTCGTTCGAGTACACAGGTGTACATAAATACGTACGTTTGTACGTGTGCGCGAGCGCGCGTATATGTATATGTATATGTATATGTATATGTATATGTATGGTAGACGGTTGCACGCGTGTAAAGTCGTAAAAGCAGCGATAGAATAATTATCGGTACTGAAACCTTTCCGAGAAGATAACAATTACGCTTGGAAAATCCTCGGTCTCGGCTACTTTCCGCTCGACTCTAAACATAGCTAGATTATAGTACGGCTCTTTAATGGTCAGTGAACATTAGCGCTCCGACCACTTATCTCCCCATAAAGACACTAGATATTACGTGTTCTCCCTCTCTTTCACTTTCTATAGATTCTAGATTTGTAAAAGAAATGAAAAAGAGTAAATTGGAAGGTACCCGTCGTGGATATTCTCTTTTCTTTCCTTTTTTTTTTTTTGTGTGTGTGTTTTTTCTTTTCTTTTCTTTTTTTTTTTTCTTTTCTTTTGTTCTCTTCTCCTTGTAATTTTTCCTAATTTCAGGCGGGAACGTTCGGATGAAAAGGGTCTAACATTTATTATTCCGTCTCTATAATTTACATCAACTGACCGAATTGAGATTGAACGAGGATTCGTGAACGTGTTGATTTAAATTAAACGGAAGATATTTTAAAGTAATTGCGAGCGAAACGTACGAACGAGTCGAAGATCTGTTAGAGGATCGGGATCGATTTTAAAATCTATTTGAATAAAGAATGAAAATGTAGCGGAGCAATCAGTATAATAATATTTTTTAATCGTTCACGAAGATTTCAACGGATCATTCGTCGAACGATCTTAAAGGATGATTTTCACGCTGGGAACAACCAGCTTGGAAATCGATATTGGTATCCTCGAGTATAGGATCCTTTCGACGTCTCGATGACGTAGAAAAGCTACACGTGGAATCTCTTTAGAGGCAAAATCGTGAGTCGGGCAATCGATCAATCGTTTCTCTAGGCGTTACGGGTTATTACGTGAAAAATGCTTGTACCTTCGATAGCTTCTCGCCGCGGGAGGGTCCGGACCCCCAGCGTACTTCTTCTCCCTCTCCCAATCCTCCTCTTTCACCTTTCCTTTCGCCATCGGCCATCATCATCTATCTCCTCTTCCCTCTCCCTTTTACCTCTTTTACCATTCCGCACTCCCTCACCCTCGACTTCCTAGAGTTCTTGCAACGGGTCGCTCTCTCTCTCTCTCTCTCTCTCTCTCTCTCTCTCTCTTGCACCTTTTCATTCTTGATCTTTCTCTTCTTAGCTTCTGCACGAAAGACGAACGGTGGGTCTTATTGCCTTAACTTAATTACCAAGGAGCGACGATAAAGTGGAAGACGTTCCTTTTATAATCGATTAGGAATTATTAATTAAGATTATCGTTATTACGATATTAATCACCACGAGGTAAGGTACGACGAAGTGATACTAATCAGGAAGGCTCTACTAAATTATTTTCATTAATCTCGTTAATAAGATCGGTCCCGTGTTACGCCTCTCGTTTCTTTTCTCGAATGAAATCGTTTGTTATAAAACTATATTGTATTTAACTATGTATAAAATATATATATATTTCCGTATAAAATATATATATATATATATATATTGGATGGTAAGCTATCGAGAAACATCGTTTATAAATTTTACAAAAGACACATCGTAAAGGCGATCGTAAATTTCGCACGTATCGAGCGAAGATCCGTAAAGAGCGAGCACATTACGTATGCGGCCTGCGCCTATATTGTAACTCACGGCTATTGTTATTATCGGTGCTCACGATCGGCCATTAACGCCGTCGAGTGCTCCCGGTCGCAACGCGGCAGCTCCAATGAAAACGATAGATGCATCGTTCCTTATGTTCTATTGCCTTTTCGAATCGAAAATTTTAATTATTTCATATTGTAGACGCAATCAGATAGAAATTCATATTCAATTGCATGGTATTGGAAATATATACATATATGTATATATATATATGTATATGTGTATACATATATAATATACATACATATATATATATATATATATATACATATATGATAGAGACGACGATAAGATCGATCATTAAATTGATAAGCGTTTAATCGATGGGTTATTATCTTACGTTTAAAAAAAAAAAAAAAAGAAAGGAACACGGGACACGGAACAGGGAACGCAAAACATGGAACACAGATCACAAATCACAATTACAAATCACTCAATTAATGTATTTCTAGTGGAACCAATTTTACAATTTCCTTCTCTCTCGCTTTGTTACTTTACATTGTGATTATAAATCGACCTTTTCTCTCTCTCCCTCCCTCTCTCTCTCTCTCTCTCTCTCTCTCTCTCTCTCGCTCTTTCTTTCTTTCATTCGTTTGAAGCTATTTAGTCTGCTTGCTTTATAGCTAATATTTCCGCAAGTTAAGTAGTTTAAACTTTCTGTCCGATCATAAATAGTAATTATGACCATATTTCATTTGGATTGGATAAAAGTAATAGGAACTCTTTTGAAATTACAAATACACCGATTAAGACTTTTATATTACTAATAACAATACTACTACAATTACTACTACTACTAATAATAATTATAATAATAATAATAATAATAATAATAATAATAATAATAATAACAATAATCACGACAGAAATAATATTAATAAAAAAAAAAAAAAAAAACATAATAATAATAATAAGCGTTTTCACGTTTTCTCCGATTAATCAATCATTATCGATCGTTCGCACTTTGTTGAAGTTAAGTTGAACCTGGCGTAGAAACCGATCGGTGCAACGCGGAGGTCGTTAGACGATAAATTTATCCATCTCTCGATCTCGAAGAGAGGCGAAAGCGAGCCCGGGCTTGTTGTAAAGCTGTGAGCGCGAGTTTTGCCGCGTAAGAGAACCGCCTTCATGCAGACACGTCTGTTTAGCCGTTGCTTACAACTGTTAGTCGATCCGATTCTACTCCGATCGTAGGAAAAATCTTGCGCAAAAGGTGCCGTTTGTTTCGCCCCGTTACCCCGCAAAATCGTTCCTGTCAGTTTGCAAACTAAATGTGGCTATCTAATTCTTTCTTTTTAATGCGTTTAACTTATATATATATATATATATATATATATACACACACACACACACACGCACACATTGTATATATGTGTATATATATATATATATATATATATATATATATATATATATATATATATATATCGGAGGGCGCGTGATTTCAAAGGCCGATGGTGTTGGATAAAGGAAAGCAAAAGTAAAGAGCGTTTATGCCGTCGTCCTTTTTTTTTTTTTTTCAGTTGTTAATATCAAAGTGCAATACGAGTCTTCGATCGTTTCGATAACGATTGCCTTTCTTTACTTCGAACGCCGTAGAGAAAGAAAACGATCTATCGTTTCGCGTCTTACGATCTTGCGTACCGAGACTCCGCTAGCTGAGAAATCAATCGACCTCATATAATCGAAACGTTCCTTTTATGGAATCAGGTGTGAAAATCGAAAATACTTGGCCCCTATCGATATCTGTTCGTTTAACTCGAAATGCGAGTAATTCCATCGCTAATGAAACAGCTTTAACAAGTTCCCTACTATTCGAACATGTTCTTGGAAATTTTAATGATCTCCTAAGGTCGTTGTATTTGTCGAGAGAGAGAGAGAGAGAGAGAGAGAGAGGGAACAGAAGAAAAAAAGAAACAAAAAAAAGAAAGAAAAAATTGGCAAGGTATCGTTAAAACATGCAAACGAAAGTAAATGACCTTAGGAATCGTTCCGAGCTTTTGAAAGTATTTGAAAGTTCGTTCGAACGAAGAGAAGAACGAATGATCCTTCATAAATGTAATTCGATTTTTCGAAGAGGAACATAATTCGAAGGAACAATTATTTTACCGACGGTAATTTAGTTAGTAATTGCACTTTCGAGGAAGAAAATTTTCTTCTTCTATTTTCCTTCTTCCTCTCCTTCTTCTTCTTATCTTTCATTTCTTTTCTTTCGTCTTCTATTAAAACAGAAAATATTTGAGTTTAAAATATACATACGTAGGTATACACGATAATGATCTTCGTGATGGAAGTCGGTTCCTTCATTAGTCGCTACCGTTGGTCAGACTATACGATCTCGGTCCTGAACGAACGCGCGTGCGCGCACACATTCACGTGTACTTACCCTCACGGATAGTTATTCGGCGCGCGAGCACGCATGCCGGGCGTTCGACAAAAAGCGCTCACCGTACGCGTGCAAAGTGTTTCGTAACCTCGAGGCATTCGGGGATTCCAGATTCTCGACACCACTTATCTCTCATGCAACTTTCTTTTACCGAGGCAGATGAGAGGCGCCGATAAAAACTTATGAAATATATCGACGTTTTATTGCGCGCGCGCGCGCGCGCGCACACACTCTCGCACGCCTGCCTTTTGATCGATGATCAAGTTATTAATAATCTCTTTACGTTCTTAGCCGATATATCAGGCAATCTTTTAAAGTCTTATTTTATGAGTACATTGACTCCCCCAAGATGAAGATTTATTGTTTCCATTTTTACATTTTAATTTTTTCCTTATC
>OU426863.1:3400786-3423286 GCA_911387685.1 Dolichovespula media
TTTTTACCCCGTTTCTCCCCCTCTCTCCACCTTCGTACCGTATCCCGTACCGTATCGGCTGCTCGACCAGGGCCATTACGCCCGTACGTGGTCTATACGCTATGGAGAGCAAAGTTACGGCGTGCGCGCAAGAAAACCACCATGGACCACAGCGGATCAGCCGGTTGTCCGCTCGTAACTCGAGGTAATTAGAATCAGAAGTCCCTACACCCCTTCTTCTTCTTCTTCTTCTTCTTTTCTTCTACTTGTGCTTCTTCTTTCTTCGTAAGTCCGAGAGAGAAAGACAAAGAAATCTCGTCTCTCTCCTTCTTCGTCCCCACCCCTTCGACTGTCTCTTTCCATCCTTCCCTCTTTCTTCCTTTCTTTCTCTCTTTCTCTCTTTCTTTCTTTCTTTCTTTATTTCTTGCTTCTTCTTCTTCTTCTTCTTCTTCTTCTTCTTCTTCGTGTACACTGTCGGCCGTCTCGTCGCCCCATGCGGTGCGTTTGCATATACACGCGCGTGTGCCGACGTGCGCCTCTCTTACTTCTTCTTCTTCTTCTTCTTCTTCGTCTTCTTCGTCTTCGTCTTCTTCTTTTTTTCCACTCTCCTCCCCCTTTCCTTTTTTATTTCCCTTCCCTTCGGTAGAAGAAATCTACCGTATACTGTAATATTTAAGTCTTTGTTGAACGATAAAGCTATTCTCATTCGGCATAAATTTTGCAGTATATTCGTTAAGGATATTTACATCGATCCGTTGGACGTTGACCGATTTGGTCGGGAAAGGATTTTCTTCTTTTTTCTTTCTCTCTTTCTTTCTTTCTTTCTTTTTTTTTTTTTTCTTTTTTTCCTTTTTTTTACTTTTCTGTTCTCCCCGCAAATTTCTTCGTTTAAATTTATCAACGGTATTGTGTGCCTTTCCTTCTCTTTCTTTTTTTCTCTTCCTCTTCCTCTTCTTCTTACTCTTCCTTTTTATTTGCGATGTTACTCTTAAAGTGACATTCCGTATCGGAAGGGAAAGATCATTAATTTTACTCGGCAATAAACTCTCGATGGTAGTTCGAAGCGATTCGAACGCCATACTCGATAATTCTTGTCGTCGTAGATGGCGGAAGAAGAAGTTCGCACCGAGGTAAACTCATTTTCTTTTCGGACGCGCACTTACCATACTCTTTCGGAAAGATACGGAGATAGGAAGTTGGAGGAGCTCGCGGTCGCTTCTCTCGGGGAATTTATACGTGGCCTTATCGGTTCTCCGTCACCCTTTCTCTCTCTCTCTCTCTCTCTCTCTCTCTCTCGATTATAGGGCCGGTCCTCTTTCTCTCTTTTTCTCAGCCAGGTACACCTTCTGGATACGTATGTATGTACCTATGTCGTCGTGGATATGGAATCTCTCTTCTCTCTCTCTCTCTCTCTCTCTCTCTCTCTCTCTCTCTCTTTTTCTTTCTTTCCTTCTGTCTCTCTCATTTTTCTTTCACTTCTTCGAGACAGCAGAAAGAGGTAGAAGAAGGAGGAGGGAACTTTGTCGAATCGAAGGCCAGGCGAGGTCGTCGAACGAGCGGAGTCGTTGTTGTTGTTGGATGTGGGTGGTTGAAAGAAGACCAGACAAATTACCCCCGGCTTAATACGACAATGTCCCATCAACTTTGGCCTACACGCTGACAGTTACTATTTCATACACCTCCTTTTCTGGAGCTCTTTTCCTTTCACCGAATCTCCAACCCGTCCGTATTTTCGGTACCCACCCACCCCCTACCCGCGCGCCCTCGCTTTACCCTCTCCCACCTTTTCTTTTCGTATACTTTACTTTTCTTTCTCTAGCTTCGGTAAAGAACTTACGTACGGCTTGTACGATAAGTTTCACTTGTGTTTGTATTCATGGATATTTCTGCGTGTATACGTTGAGTGGACGTACGTAATATATGTGTATATAGATATCGGTCTTCGTCGTAAAGGCCACTTACGTTACATACATACATACATACATATACATACATATACATATACATACATATATATATATATATATATATATATATATATATATATATATATATATATATATATATATATACGTAAATTTCACGTGCTACGTAGCTGAGAAAGAGAGAGAGAGAGATCGTTTGCAAATGTTTATAGCGTAGCAGTCGACGATAATTAACGCGCATAAAGCGAGTAAAGGCTCGTTTCTTTCATCCCGATAAAACACGTGGCATATGCGGCACGTGGGCGGTTTTTCTCTCTCCGCCTCCCTCCACGAAGCTTATCTCTCGTATTTCGTGAGATATTTTTTTTCCCCTCCGTTCTCTCCCTCCGTTCCCTCCCTCCCTCCCTCCCTTCCTTCTCAAACCCCTCGTTTTATAACGTTCCACCGAGGGTATCGCAAAGTATTACTAATGTCGTCGTCACTCAAGCCTTCAAATACTTTTTTTCCGGTTTTTTTCATTGTTAATCCATCATTCTTTTCGAATTTCATTCATCGTCCGTGCTTCCCCCTCATTGTATATTGATTATCTCGTTATCACGGTGTCCTGCCAGGTAATTCGACTCAAAGAATCTACTTATTTGAATTCTCTTTGCAAAAGAGCCTGAACGAAGGCATTGACTTTCTGAGAATGTCACAAAAGCGAACTGATGAAGATAGTCTACCTACTCTGGAGGAGCAATGAATACGTAATGAGCTCTTCTTGGCTTTTAGAAAAGTCCAAAGGAGTCACAATGGTACGTGGATAAGGAACGAGTCGAGGATCCAAAATGGAGAGAATCGTTACGGTAATTTTTCGACGCTTAAGCAAATGTTCTCCCACTCTTACATTTTTCTTTAACGTCTTTCTCTATCTCTCTCTCTCTCTCTCTCTCTCTCTCTCTCTCTCTCTCTCTCTCTCTCTCTCTCTCACCGTTTCTTTCTTTCTTCGTTCCTTTTTCTTTCTTACTCTGTCTCGCGCTAGAGGTATCCTCGAATCATTAACGACAATTAAAACATTGATCAACTGTGGACGGGGCCACGGCAAAGAGGAGGGACGTGCCCGATCGAGCTTGAAAAGGGTTCCAAGGGCCTGGAGGATTCTGAGAGAGGGTGAGAGGAAGGGAGAGCTGGAAGACCTCATACGGCGAGAGCATATTACTTCGCAGGAGGCTGCGTAGGCCCATCTCTTCTACGTCTCTCTTTCTCCCTTTTTCTTTCGGTATTCGTACTCATCCGCTGCTCTCTCTTTCTCTCTCTCTCTCTATCTCACTCCTTTTCCCTCTCTTTTTCTCTTTCAATGTACCAATACCCTCCTCGAAGCGGCAGGGTTTCTCAACCTATTTTTCGCACTTCATCGGTTTTTATGGAATAAATGAAATCTATACCGTGACTCACCAGTAGAATCCATTCAAATATAAAAATTAGTCTTGTTTAAGAATCTCGATCGTTTCGATATTACACGATCTGAAAAGGATGTTCGAGAGATAAAATGCGTTCGATCGATATCATCGATCTCTCTCTCTCTCTCTCTCTCTCTCTCTCTCTTTCTATCTCGCTATAGAAAAAGGAGAACAAGCCGTGGGCGACGATCCGATCTCTTATTTCCTTGCGAGAGGTGCGTCCACAAGTACGTTGTCCTCTCTTAATCCGATCCTCTTTTCCCTGTCAACGTATCGTAAAAAGTTAAAGAGTGGAACACTGAAATCTTTCGTAATCCATTTACAACTACGTCCGGAGCTAATCGATTAAAAAAACCAATCGACGATTAAAATGATTAATAAAATCGCAACTTTGCGAATCTTTTCATAGACCACCTTCAACGACGTTTTAAATTATCTTATCGATTGTATTTCCAAAAATAAGCAAAGAAATAAATAAATATATACATATATATATATATATATATATATATCTCGATCGAGGGGATGCTTTGATTTTGATTAATAAGATGTAGGAAGAAGAGGTAATAAAAACGGGAGGAAAGAAGGGGTAGGTACGAGTGCATAATATGGAGAACGATACTCCTGTCAACGATCGACGCGTAAACTCTGCTAAACAATCCTGGTAAGTGGGCTGACTCGCCAGGAGAACACCTTTCCTATGGCTCGTAATAAGCCGTACGGTGCTCGTGCACGTAAGCTGGCGTTATAGGAGGATGCTGAAGGAAAGTGAGAAAGATAGAGAGAGAGAGAGAGAGAGAGAGAGAGAGAGAGAATAGTGTAGTGGATGATGAGGTGGGGCAGGGGAGGTGTCGGCAATCGTGTTGTCATTTCTCAACTGGTCGTGCCGCCGCGTTCCGTGGATGAAGGCTCCCTCTCCTCCTTTCGATTCTCTTCTCTTCCCTTCTCTTCTTCGTCCTCTTCGTGACCTCGACTCTATAGACAGACCAAGGGGGAGAGAGAGAGAGAGAGAGAGAGAGAGAGAGAGAGAGAGAGAGAGAGAGCCTACCGTGTCTCGAAGCGTGCGGCTATTTATTTAATATTGTCACGAGGTAGAATGGAATACGAGCGGTTGGTTGGGCCTTAGGACGAGCCTTTGACGATCTCGTAGAAAGAGAAAGGGAATGGCAAGGTAGAGAAAGAGAAGAGATGGATGATCGGCTCTTGTCCCGTTGAAGACGGCGAACGCGTGTCTCTGTCTCTTTCTCTGGCGCTTTTAAGAGAAGCCCTCTCTCCCCTTGACCCTTTTGATATGTGGGGAACGCGGTTATGACGTGTTTTGCATGATCCATCCGTGTGGATGAAGAACGATGGGTGCGTACGGGTGTTACGATCGTTTACTTCCTTCTACCGTACGAACGTTAACAATGTTCCCATACGTCGTTGCAATTTTCAATGAGAACGATATCTTTAAGAGGTCCCATTTTAAATCATTCCTACGGAATCCCCTTTCTCTTGTTTATTTACGAGCGATTCTTACGTTAATTTACGTAATTAAAGTTATTTCAATGGCATGCCTAACGTCCGTCCGATCTGATCATTCCCATTATTCTAACGAAAAAGTACGTTGTTCGTACTTTGAAGAATTTCGATGGTTTACCGGTAAGAAAGTGCAAAGCTCGAGGAGGCAGTGCGTTAAAGGAATTTAAATTGGCATCCGACGGGTAAACAGCCCCAGGATTTACTATAAAATTTCGAGGATCCTCGCCCACGCGCGTTTATTACCTTCGCCAGCCTTTTCCTCGCTTCGCCCTTCCCCGAACATCGTCGCCCTTTCTTCCGCTCTCTCTCTCTCTCTCTCTCTCTCTCTCTCTCTCTCTCTACGTTTTCTCTCTTTCTTGTGCGCGCGCGAGTAGGGTTAGCGGTTTAGGTTAAGTTCGTGAGAGGGCCGCGAGCACTCTTATTTACTTTACCGGCCCGCACAGAGATCGTACGGGTTCGATAAAGCTCGACTCGCGACTTCGAAGGGATGCCTTTTTCTTACTTTTGCTTTGTACCACCCCCCCCTCCTCTCCCTCTCCATCTCTCTCTCTCTCTCTCTCTCTCTCTCTCTCTCTCACTTTCGTTGTCTCATTGGATTCTTCGTTTCTCGACGATCGCGAGGAGGTAAATTAACGCGAATGCGCTAACTATGCCGATTTACGACGATTAGCTCGATCTAGAAAGAGAAGAAGAAATAATGGTGGTGGTAAGAGACTACCTTTAACTCTTTCCTCTTATTTTATTTCCTCCTTGCGTTCTTTCTTTCGGTCGTTAGTTCTTTGAAATTTGTGAATACAGGTATAAGCTCTTAGATAGTCCGAGATATTTAATCTAACGTGCTTTATTAGCTAATTAACGTTTGTATTGATGTTTGGAAAAGAATATTTTAACGTAACGTCACGTGGAATCGGGCGCAATTACTGATACGCGTGTAAAATCCCATTGTGACATTTGTAGAACGTGATGCATTTTCCCTTTGTTTTGAAGAAATTGTAATCGCGTCACGGCGTTGGCGCCATTACACGTATTGTTTACGTGCGATAGCGCACGCATGTATAAACTCTATGGTATTTTCTCGTCACGTTAACTCAACGATCGAAGATGCATATTGATAATCATTCGACGAGTTCGTGTCGTTCTACGAATTCGTCTATTTTGTTTCCCTCGTATATTTTCTCTTTCCCACTTGTTTCATCTAACTCTTCAAATCATACTTCATTCGTACATACCTGATCAATCCATTTACATATAATAATACCTCAAAATTCAATTCGTAGAATTTCTACGAAATCTCGTAGATCGGTAAAAAAAAAAAAAAAAAAACATAGACGATCCATAATAATTGTACGAAATTACGAGTCAATTTACCGCTTACCATTATCATTCTTATCCTTTATAAAATCGATTATTACGTTGAAATTAAACGGTTCGTAATGTCATCGTTGTCAAATTAAATCCGATTTCGTTGAAAATATCGAACGGAAGGAGTGACGTCGTAGAAACGAGAAGAGAAGGAAAGAGACACGCGATAAGATTTCTCGAAGACGAGAGAAAGACAGGCAGACAGAAAGAGAGAGAGAGAGAGAGAGAGAGAGAGAGAGAGAGAGAGAGAGAGAGAGAGAGAAAGAAAGAAAGTAATCGCGTTCCTCGCGAGTATTTCGTAGAGCGGTGCCTTTCGAGAAGAGCAACGAAGGATTTTCGGGCGGTTGCTATCTGATTATTTACCGGGACGGACGATCTTGATATTCGGCCACGGCGGCTAAATGCCAACGGGGGAATGAAACATTGTTTGCCGATAGTATGCGCGCGCTCGCGCGCTCTCTTTCTCTCTCTCTCTCTCTCTCTCTCTCTCTCTCTCTTTCTCTCTCTTTCACTCGATCGCAACCACTCACGCGGTTCCTTCGCGGTACGCCGTGATATACAACGCCGTTGGCAATCGTTATTTATGCAGACCTCCTTCGTCCATCCCTTTCTGCCATCGGCGAGAAGCGCGTTCGTACGTTTACCTTTTACCATACTCGCGCTCTCTCAACTTTCTTCCTTTTCCTTTTCGGCTGACTATACCACTACTTAGAGAGTTCTCTTTATCCACCCGGAAATATGGGAGTCATACCATGAATTTTTCATATCCGATAGAAACGAAATCCATTCAATGTGATATTTTTGGACAAACGTTATCTTCGTCGATAAAAGATTATAGCGGATAGAAAGAGCCGATCGAAGGAATGAGAAATCTAATGAAATAGGATCTTCCTTCGTTCTTGGTTGTGAGAAGGTGAAGGGAACGGACGTAGGTGGAAAGGTGCGAAACGTCCGAGCGTGGAGTATCTCATTCTCGCGTTTCCTTCCTCCCCTATCCCTCTCTTTTTACCCCTTTAAGTCCTCTCTCTCTCTCTCTCTCTCTCTCTCTCTCAATCTCAATCTCTTTCCTCTTCTTCTCTTTTTTCTCTTCGTCTCTCGCACTTTCGTTATTGTCGCCGCCGAGCCGTTTCTTTTCCCTTCGACCGAACCGTTTCCCCAACGAGAAGGAAGAATTCGTGGAAAGAAGAGAAAGAGAAAGAGAAAGAGAAAGAGAAAGAGAAAGAGAAAGAGAAAGAGAAAGAAGACTAAGAGGAAGAATAAGAAGAAAAAGGAAGAAGATGAAGAAGAAGAAGTAGTAGTAGTAATAGTAGTAGTAATAGTAGTAATAATAGTATTAGTATTAGTAGTAGTAGTAGTAGTAGGAGAGGTGGAGTAGGAAGGAAAAGGAAAGAGGGGAGATGGGCCCGCTGAAATTTCAGCCAAACACACTCCTCACGGTCGACTCGGCTGTAAAAAAGGCAGCCCGGTTTGCAACGTGAGATAAAGACGGCAAGAGCGATCGTCCCGCTCCTTTCCTTCCTTTCTTCTCCTCTCGATCACCCTGTCCCTTTCTTTGGAGACTCGTGAAAGCGAGACGAAGTGAGAATAAAGTTGGAGAGAGAGAGAGAGAGAGAGAGAGAGAGAGAGAGAGAGAACGAAAGCGAGAGAAAGACAGAAAGAGACAGCAAGAGAGCAAGGGAGAGAAAGAGAGAGAGAGATGGTGAAAGGGATGGGCACGACCTAAATGCGGGCCCAGGCTCGGGCAGGTCGTTGATATCGAATTTATCAGGTATCGGGTTGCAACTGTTCATGCTCTGTCCTTAAGCACGCATCCACGCCGTTTTGCCAAGCCAACGCGCCCGCAGGATCGCCGAAACTTCCATTCGATTTGGCATACCCCGAGTGATGGCCCGCGCACGATTCGGCCCGTGCAAGGCCACTTTGATTCCGTCCTGCGTCCTTCAGAGAGGCGTTCGTCCGACGAAGCGCACTTTGAAAACGAGGAAACAAGGGAGGAGTCAGTCGGGAGATCGTCGGCATTGGTCTAGCTTTGCGTACGATGAACGCTTCCGATTCATCGACGTCTCGATATTTCACGTTGATTTAAGGAGACTCCTTTCGACGTGTACTTCTTTTTAAAATGTAACGCCCGACAAATATTCCCTTCGCCGCTTTTATCTTCTTTCTTCTTTTTTCTTCCTTTTAATCATCTCGATTGAATAATCCGTATAATTGATTCCGTAGACTTTCCGATTATTCGTTTAAAGAAAAAGAAAGGAAATATTAAGGGTGATCAATTTTGTCGATAATATTTTTCGTTGGTTCGTCTAGGATATATAGTTATTGCCTTGAGCACGTGGTATCTTGGACTAGGTCGAAGAAAGAAGGTCGGAGAACTAGACAGATGTTGATTAGGCATCGCCCATGGCTACTCATTTTCTTTCTCTCTCTCTCTCTCTCTCTCTCTCTCTCTCTCTCTCTTCCTACCTATCTTTCTCTCTTTGTTTCTCTCCTCGATGGCCAGTTGGTTTCTCTCAACCTTTCTTCCTTGCATCCGCCAGTCCCATCCCTCGTTGTAGAGCCCTTTTACCAGCATACTTCGCCGTCAGTCTCGTCGAGTCGCTTCTGTTTTCAGACTCGAAGCACGCAATCCTCGTTCGCGTGTGTAACACACAGTTTACTACATCGGTGTGTACGCGTATACACCATTTACGTTGTCCATTCTGAACGTTTCTCGTCCAATGACAAAAGCTCGCGTTTCTTTTCCCTCTCTCTCTCTCTCTCTCTCTCTCTCTCTCTCTATCTCTCTCTCTATCTCTTTCTATCTTCTTTAACCGTTGAATGCGTTTACCAAAATATTACATTGTATTCAACGATCATTGACAACAACAACCACGGCACCAATGTCATGAAAATTCGTTGATGGTCATCGATCATTGAGTTAATTTTTCGATTTAGGTTAATTTTTACCCGTTATAATCGATTCGCGAGTGCAATTTTGATTTAACTAGATCTTCTAATCCGCTCTTTCAGGATCGCATTAAAGAAAGAGAAAAAGAAAAGAAAAGAACAAATAAATAGGAAATAATGAAAAAATACAAAAATAAAATACGTGTCGACTCGATTCGAATGAAACTATAAATTACGTCGATGCTAGGATCATTACCGATCAGGTCCTTCGCTTATCTGGACGTTAATAGGAACCCGCGGTGCTCGAGCATGATTAACGATCTCTACGCACACGACTTATAAATAGTCACGGCCAATTTACATATTGCCAGAACGCCTCTTAATTTGACACCGTGAAGGCTCTGCGTAAAGAGAAGTAAAAAAAAGAAATCAGCGGGAGGAATAAAAAAAGAAAAAGGAAAGAAGGAAAGGTAAAAGAAGTGTGGAAGGGCCATCGAAAAACGATAGCCGATCGGTATGGATTATTTTTCGGATTGAACGGACCGTTGAGTGTCGTGAAACGGTTTGGCGAGGGGTGAGGTGGGGAGGGGGAGGGGCGGGGGGGGGGGGGAGATCGAGCGAATGCCACGTGTTCGATGAATATTAATTTTTAGTAGGTGAATTGAAGAGTTCGTCGAGAATTTGAACGGATTACTTTTCTTTTTTCAAGGTTTGAACGTTAACAATGTTATCGATCGATTGATCGTCTCAAAGCGATCGTTCTCGACTCGTTTCATCATTAACGTCATACCTATCAATGGGATATTTATTCGGACTACATTTAAATCGCGATCGCTAGGGCACCTCCATAAAATTATAAATTCAATGTTAACTAAAGCACAAAACAGAATTGGCCGGTCGGTCGGTCGGTCGGTTGGTCGGTTGTTTGGTTGGTTTCGTCGTTGCCTCGAGAGATAAGGTTATCCGAGCTGGCGGTATGATGAGATACGTCGTATCCGTTATCCATCTTTATGAGGATGTCCATCCACGACTTCAGGATTAGGAGATACGTTTACTTTTCGCTCCAGAATGAAAGAAATGAAGCGATTCGTATGCACCTCGCGGAGATATCTTACGCACGACGTATTTGCCGTGAAGTCTCTTTTTATGACTCACTCACTCTCTCTCTCTCTCTCTCTCTCTCTCTCTCTCTCTCTCTCTCTCTCTGTCTGTCTCTTTTTCTTATCCTGCTTGATGTGCCAGTGGAAAAGAAGGTCGGAGTAAGAAAATAAGAGAGACAGAAGAAAGGTCGCGGGCACGAATTGCACGACCTCTTCTAAATTCTTTCGGTTTCTCTTTCTCTTCACATTTTTCTTCTCTTTCTTCTTCTTCTTTCCTCATCTTTCTCATTCTTTCCCGTTTTCTTCCAAAAGAGACGGAAGCCTAGCGGCTTTCTTCATCTTCCCAACGACTCTTTATTCCATTTCTTCTCGAGCGTTGAATTTCAAAAAATAAAAAAGAAAAAAATAGCGAGAGCGAGAGAGAGAGAGAGAGAAAGGAAAAAGAAGAGAAGGATAAAAGAGAAAGAGAAAAAAAAAAACTCAATGTCTCTATATACAGCCACAGGTAAGACGGATGGAATTTAAATGATCGTGTACGGTTCTTATCGGCACTGTCACGTACTCGAGACGTTTGGACGATAAGATTTCGTGGTTGCGAATTTAACGAGAACGAGAGATATCTCTCTTCTCATACGAATCGTTCGTTTATCCTTACGAAATTATCTTGAAGAAGAAAAGTATAGAATATTAGAATAGGTCCGTGGTAGAATTCACTATCGACACGCGAGGACTACCTATGGAAATACGGAACAGTAATAAGAACAACAGAGAGAGATAGAGAGAGAGAGAGAGAGAGAGAGAGAAAGAAAGGGAAAAAGAAAGAGAGAAAGATAGATAGAGGAAGAGAGAGAGAGAGAGAGAGAGAGATCGTTAAGAGAAGGAAATTACATCGTTGGACTCCATCGGATTCCTATTAGCAATAAAATCGCTCGGCAGCGTGTCGGAACGACTTAGCCCCGTGTCCGCTCGCTTTAAAGTCGCCCTTAAAAGTCGTTATTTTAAGTACTTACTCTGGATGCGCTTGCGAATGTTGCATCGATTACCCGTTCACGATGACGAGGTAGAGTAGGAGGGGTTGGGTAGGGGAGGGGGGAGGGTGGGAGAAGGTCGAAGAATCGAAGTGGCTTTCGCGCGATGCGCTTTTCGCCCCGAACGAGTTCGATCCGACGCGCTTCGCCGAATGCTTAATGACTGGGACTCCTCGCGAACGAACGATCCGCCGAAGATTGGGCCGCGCGTTTCGTGATGCTGCGAGAACGTGTACGCGTTCGATGCGAGGGACGTTTCCATGGCGGAAATTGGAAGGAGAGGGGAAGGAGGATTAAGGTGAAGAATCGAGCGTGCCTTACAAGGGAGATTCTCTTAGGTCAATGAACTTTCTTCCATCCTTGAGATCGAATCTCTTTCCAAAGCGAATTTCAACAAATTTCTTTTTTTTTTTGCTCCCCTCTCCCTCCCTCCCGCTGACAGTCTCTCTCTCTCTCTCTCTCTCTCTTTTATTCTCTCATTCTTTCTTTCCTCCTTTCTTTCTCTTCCCTCCTTTCATTCTTTCTTCTCTTCTTTTTCCTTTTTCTTTTTTCATTTCGTTAACTTACGAATGATTCTTACGATCGATTCGATCGTATTTTTTAAGGCACGCAGAAGATAATGTTGAGGTTTTCTTCTTCTTCTTCTTCTTCTTCTTCTTCTTCTTTGAGAGAGAGAGAGATTAAGATCACCGTTGGTAATTTCGAAGCTAATCGTTCCGGCACTCTTCAAGAAATTAAGGAGAAAAGAACAACAACTATCCCGAGTTCTTCGGTCTCGGCTAAGTCAGCTCGATCGGTATTCGGAAGCCAGCCGGTTGGATTCAAAGGTTAAGCTGGATACGAAGGTAGATAGAGATGGTGGGGAGAGAGAAACGACGTTGGTAGAACTCGAAGAAGAAGAAGAAGAAGAAGAAGAAGACGAATAAAGAGAAGTCAAAGCAGTAGGGGTAGAGTTAGCCTGCTTTCTGCGGTTTCGGTTGTGCATACGTAATATCTGATTCTATGATTCCCCTTGTCCTTTTGATCCTTCTTTTTCTTTTTCTACGAAAAGGGGAAAAGGGGAAAAAAGGAATGAATGATATTTATTATCTAAGATCAGAAATATACAATGACAAACGTCAATGCTTCTTTATCTTCCATTCTTTGAGTATATATATACATACATATATATATATATATATATATATATATATATATATATATATATATATATATACTTATATTCAAATACGAGGTATATTTACTATCGATTTTTCTGGGGGAGATAAAAACATATTGAAAAAGACTTCTATTTTGTCAGTAACGTGATAATACTTAAGCTCGAGTGTATTTAAGAAGAATCAATGGCTTCACAAACCCAGCAATATGAATCTTTGGAGCAAAGGAAAGAAGGAGAAAGGAGAAGTCTAGAGGGTAGAGGAAATCAATATATATATATATATATATATATATATATATATATATAGGATGGGTGAAAAGGATGGTAGGATGACGATGGTGGAAGGAACAGGTAGGACTGCACCTACTGCGTCCTTGTCGTTGTCGTCATCGAACCGAGGAGTAGAATCGAAGGAGGAAGAAGAAGAAGAAGAAGAAGAAGAAGAAGGAGAAGAAGAAGAAGATGAAGAAGAAGAAGGAGAAGAAGAAGAAGATGAAGAAGAAGAAGTAGAAGAGGAAAAGGAAGAGGAGCGGGAGTTGGCTTTGAAAGATGGTAGAGAGAAAAAGAGAGAGAAAGGGAGAGAGAGAGAGAGAGAGGGGGGGGGTGGAGAGGGAGGTAGGTAGGGAGGGAGGGAGGGAGGGGGTTCTCGGCGGCGCAACCTATTGTCCTCGTGTCCACAGCCTTTTTCAATTCAAATTGAAGCCGCAAAAAAAGGCGCAGAGCACACACACGGTTCGGACACCGCGAAAGCCGGTCCCTCCTCCGATTCTCCGGAGGCCTTCTCCTCCTTCTCTCCTCAACCTCGTCCTCATACTCCTTTTCTCTGTCCTCGTCCACGTCTCTTACGGGGGCTGATTCTATCGGACCGTAAATATCACCATCGCGGACTCGGCCAACGCTCGAGTCCGAGTCGTATGTACGAGTATTTTCGTGTATGTGTATGTATATATAATGCTTACGTGCGCGCGCGTGCATATGTGCGTACGTTTACTACGTGTGTACGTACGCACCCATCGAAGAATCATCGTTCAAGAAAGTGTACGTAGGTACTAGAAACGAGAAAGAGATTCGGTAAAGGGGTTGGGGGAGGGGGTAGGAGAGAGACCGGGAGAAGGATTCTTTATTTTCCTTCTCTTTCTCTTCCTTCTTCGTCTTTTGCGCGAATCGCACTTTCCTTGCGTACGTGCGAGAGGGAGAGAGAGAGAGAGAGAGAGAGAGAGAGAGAATCTCCGCGTGTCTCCGTCTTGTTGGGATTCAAAGAGGGATTCGCGAAGGGGAGCCTGCCGGTCCTCTAAAAGTTCCTCTTCGATCGAATCGCCGCCTTCTTCCTGCCGGCCATGAGAGTATCGCGAGTATTCGTAGAATTCTTCGTCGTCGAGCTCGTTGCGATCTCTTCGGGACATTGGACAAGGAAGGCGGCTTTTATTGCGCGAGAAATCTTGCCTCGTGAGAATCGCCAAATCTTACTTCTCTTAGAGCTTATTTCATTCCTTCCTTAACTCCTTCCCTTACACTCGATATTTCTTACCTACAAAATACTTAATGCCTTACCGTAGTATTATCATTGTAATATTCATGCGAAGCTCCATTAATTTATTCGTCAAGTGAAACGTCAAGCAGTAACCGTACGAACGTAATTTCGCCGCGATAAATATTACGTTTCCTGTCGAATGAAAAGGAAAGGGAAAAGAAAAAAAAAAAAAAAAAAGACAAAAGTAAACGAAACAAAAAAAAAAAAAGAGAAAAAAACGAAAGAAATTATATCATTAACAACGGCTATATATACTTAGGGAACATTAACTTTAGGATATGAGCTAACAATTAATTTTCGTCGGGACGATATGATATACGACTTGAAAGATTCAAATATACGAGTGAGTACTAAGTTATATGACATTATGGAGAGGATGAGGGAAAGGCGTGGGGAGAGGGAGGAGTATGGTGGTGGTGGTGGTGGTTAAAGTGACGCGATGTCGGAGAAGGTACGAATCCTTCGACGGAAGTCATAGAGTCATCGTTTAATACGATTCGGTAATTACATTTTTTTTCCCTCCCCGTAGCTCGAATACCCTTATATTACGACCTCATCGTCGGGTAGGAGTTACGCTGCGGTCGGCTCGCCGCCTTCGAATACCAAAAGAGAATAATGGCCGTAATAATTGTAATTTATGCGATTAACTCTAGAGAACCGGTATTAGCCAGAGAAGAAGCTCAAGGGGAGAGAGGGAAGAAAGACCCCTGACTGACCTGTCTTAAACTTATAAAACGCATAGCGGCCGATAATTTGTATAAATACGGTGAAGCAGCCCTTACCTTTTGGTAATGGTTGTTACCTTTCTCATTCCCGTTGTAACAGAACGATAATTGTTATCGCGATAGCTAAAAAAAAAAAAAAAAAAAAAGAAGAAAAAAGAAAAAAGAAATAAAAAAAGAAAAGAAGAAAAAAGACGAGAAAGCAGTATCGTTAAATTTGAATATTAGCCGGTAACAAATAGAATTGTCGTTTGTTTAATGACACTATAAAATTATATTATGCCGTCGTATTAACATTTTGGCTTATCTTTCCTTTTTCTCTTTTCGTTTCAGGTAATAATGAGATCCATATTAGAGACTGTACAGGCAGATACTTAAGATACGTCTAGGATCGTACTCGGTTCTGTAAGTAAAAAAAGGAAAGAAACAAAAAAAAAAACAAAAATCATTCCAATGGTTTATTTTAACCTGAACTAATTTAATCCAGTCCTCATAAGAGAGGAATACTTTCTTTCTTTCTTTTTCTCTTAATTCTTTATTTTTTCACATTTTTTTTTTCTTTCTCTTTTCTTCTGTTTTTTTTTTTTTTTTTTTTTTTTTGGTTACTTTTTTCCTTCCCTCGACTCTTCTTCTTTCTTTCATTTGCTCAAATCGATAAATCTCTCCGTCTCCTTCGCGATAGGCGATCTTACAAAGTCAAGTTCTGCCTACGTAGAGAGAGAGAAAGAGAGCGAGAAAGAGAGCGAGAAAAAGAGAGAGAGATAGAGAGAGAGAGAGAGAGAGAGAGAGAATCGGGGTCCAATTCCGTTGACATAAAGCGTTAGCGGGCATTAGTTTCGGGGTTTCCAACGTTCGAAATTCTCCCTCTTGGTCCTTCTACCTTCGACTCGCGGTATCCTTTATCCAGCAGTGGTCCAGGATGACACTTTACAAGGAACGCAATGATCGGTCTTGAGAGCGTGGTCCCTGTGTCCTTTTGAAAGAATTATGGGTACGTAGATACCACGCGAAGGAGTCTTTGTCTCTCACCCTGAGGAATCAAGAGTGCTTCGATTTCGTTCCCCTTTCCCCTTCCTTCCATCACCATCTCCTCCTCCTCCTCCACCTTCACCTCCACCTCCACCTCCACCTCCAACTCCACCTTCTCTACTCCGAACAGACGAAACGGTAGATACTTTAAGGCGGTGCCGCGATCTCCTCTTTGCATTTGTTTCGTCGATATGGGAGCCGCTTTCAGCTGTCTCTCGGATCCTCGCCATTCCTTCTGGGTCCCCCCCATCCTTATACCACCCCTCCTCTTCATCGTCTTCGCCTTCGTTTTCGTCTTCGTCTTCGTCTCCGTCTCCGTCTCCGTCTCCGTCTTCCCCTTTTCCTCCTCCTCCTCCTCCTCCTCCTCCTCCTCATCCTCCTTTCGTGACAGCCACGTCTCTCCCTAAATTACCACAGTGCCGGTTCCCTCCTCCGGAGACGAAGACCAACGTATTTCGGGCTTCTGTATGCCCTCGTTAATTGATAACCGATATCTCGGCTATCTCGGCTCCTTCGGGAAAGGAGGTTGGATGAATGCTTTAGCGGGAAGAGTTATTTCACTCGGTTACACTCCTTTTCCTACGATTTTCTCTTCTTCCTTATATCCTTCCTTCCTTTCTTCTTTCTTTCTTTCGTTCGTTCGTTCGTTTGTACTTTACAATACGAAGGAAGGTAAGTACGCGCCTTCCCTTTAGGCCCTCCGTTTTGGGAGCAGGCAATGGTTGAGATGGAAGGAGTAGAAGAGGACGAAGAAGAAGCTGAAGGAGAGAGAGAGAGAGAGAGAGAGAGAGAGAGAATCGGTCGGACAGTCGCGCGTCCTTTTTTTGTTACCACCCCCTCCCATCTCTCACCCTCCCCCCGACCCCTTCTCGACATCCTCATCCTCATCCTCATCCTCAACCTCTCATCCTCCTCCTCCTCTTCTTCTTCTTCTTCTTCTTCTTCTTCTTCTTCTTCTACAGTTCTGCCGCTGCTACTGCCTTCCTCCGTTCGTCTTCTTCCTCCTCCCTTTTTTTTCGGACTCTGAGAAGACTTATAAGGCGATTCTTCGCGTTCCACTCGAAAAAAATCCCAGCCCCCGTACTCGCACGCCTCTCCTTCTTCTCCCTCTCTTCTTCTTCTTCTTCTTCTTCTTCGAGGTCGGGATATCAGAAAGCTCGTGGCTCGAACGTCAGGCCGTTGAACGATCCCTTTCTTCACCGAGGAATCTCTCGGCTTGTTGACTTCCTGTACCTACGTCTTTCTTTAATACCTCGGTATTGCACCTTACCCTTGGTATTTAGATTATGGGGAAAGTTGGAGGAATTTTATAATTGATCTCATCTTGTTATATTCGGTGGATACCGGCCATGTTAAGAAGTGTTCGAAGGATTCTTTGAATGGGGAAAAAGAGAGAAAAAAAAAAAAAAGAAATAAAGAAGAGTGAAATAAAATGAAAGGAAAGAAAAGAAAAATAAAAAAGAAGAACGAAGACATGACATTAAGTATAAATTGCGTGCCGATAGAAATGACGGAAGTTGAGTATCGTGATCGTGAAGTATCTCTGTAAGATCCTCTCGTTTGGGCTTATGTATGCCGAACGAGATTATTTCAAAAGTATAAGAGAGTAAATAGGATAGATAAAGAGAGAAAACGAGATACGATAAGACGCATAATGGAAAATTAGATGGGGTCGAGAGGGTGGAACTTTGTTTAAGCGAAATTGTATCCCGATCATAGGCTTAGTGCAAACTATGGGGTTGGATAGGACAATAGGAACGGGTTCGTGTAATGAATGGGTTAATGGGAAAAATAACGCGAACGAAGCATCTCCTCTACTACGATAAATGCTGGATTAGGGTTTGGTAGGGTTTGATTTCCCAAGAGAGATGATTCGAGATCTTCCCATTTAATAATATCGTTTCTAAGCATTCGAGTACACAAGGAAGGAAACTATTCTCCGAAATACTGCTATTCGCGTTCGTCCATAAACGAGTACGTCACGATAATGTAATAAATATCATTGATTGATAAGTCAACGATCTCGAGCATTTTAAAAGGAATACTTCATAGACGATATAGATTTTCATAGACTAATCGTCGATCCGAATTTCAAACGGATTGATACAGACTTGATCGTTATAAGGAAAATACGCCCGCGAGACTATTAGGAGAAATAGTTTAAAAATTCTTATATGACGAGAGGAGAAGATATTGGGGCGGGGGGAGGGGAGGGGGGGGGTCACTTAGGATTTCGTTTCGTTTCGTTTCGTTTCATTTCGTTTCGTTTCGTTTCGTTTCGTAGTCTCCTCCTATCTCAGGGTAAAAGGATTCGCCGACTTGCTCCTGCGAATCTCAATTCTTCTGAGTTACGGAGGAAGGGTTAGGGAGAGGGGGTAGAGAAGCAAGTCGGTACGTGGCCAGAGAGAGGCCGGATGTTTGGCCTCGCAACAATAGAGGGTGATAAATGTGCGCTTCAAGGGCCGCGAAGAGGGCTTCTTCTTCCACGTGTCGGTGCTCGAGAAAGGTTCTAGCCGTCTCCTCTTTCTCTCTCTCTCTCTCTCTCTCTTCTTTCTTCTACCTATCTCTTTTCCTTCTTCTCGCTCTTTCAACGTTTCGGGACGAGACACCGAGACTATCTCCATCTTGAAACGGGATACGTGGACGCCCGCGCATCCTAATGCCAGTTTCGGTCTTCCAGTTCTCCTTCTTTCTCTTTTGCTCTACCTATCTCGAAACCTTCTCATGGTATTTCTCTCTCTCTCTCTCTCTCTCTCTCTCTCTCTCTCTCTCTCTTTTTCTCTTTCACTCACGTTTCGTTTTACGTTCGTCTATTCGGAGAAAGGGTAACGAGAAGGTTACTGTCAACCGATTGACCCTTCTCTTTATTATAAAATATATCCAATAATTGAAAATTATACGATTTCATTTTGGTATATCTCTTTTCCTTTTTCTTTCTTTCTTTCTTTTTTTTTTTTTTTTCTTTTTATTAGTGATGAGAGAAAGATCAAGCAGGGATAAGTCGAACATTCTGTACACGTGTGTATATTCGAAATACAGTTAGCTACTTCCTAAGCTTTTATATCAAGAGAGAGAGAGAGAGAGAGAGAGAGAGAGAGAGATAGACCATCTGGCATTTACAAGCGTAGTCACCTATCGCACTACGCCAATCGCGTTCTTTGACACCTTACAACGTATCGTGGCTCTAAAGCGAGTTGGATCATCATCATCGAACATCACCATCTATTTTTTTTTTCTTTCTCTCTTTTTTTTTTTTTTTTTATTGTCAAGAAACTTCGAGAGGGTCATGCTCGAATAATTCCAAGCTATTCGACTTTCCGTCTCGTCGGATGACTATGGCTACCTAAGAGATATTCACAATACGACATGGCTCCCTTCTGATTTTATCAATCGTTAGACGTACAATTGGATTTGATAGGAGTAATAGGTCTTACGTAAATCAGAAAAAATAATCAGTAAGATGATCTACGATCATTTATCTTCATAATTAAACGCCATTATATATGGGCCATTCAATTTTTTTCTTTTTTTTTTTTTTTTTTTTGTTAGAATTCCAAATATTCACTTTACGAGATCCTTCTTTTTTCAAGAGGTCACCGTAAGTTTGTAAGAAACACACACACACACACACACAATATATATATATATATATATTTATATACAGATATAGTATCTATCCAAAGAGGAAATAGGGACTAGGGTTATCCGATGAATCCAAAGCAGTTTGTTGTGGTGCTTTTCGAGGTAGTCGCAAAGATCGCGTTTTATGGTTCGTCTAGGTGCTTAACGGCCTTACGGAGTCAACGTACAGCACATTGAGAAACGACGTAGGTATGCACCACGTCGTTAAGGTTGCACAAGGCTCCGCGAGCCTTAGCGCGTGGCGAACGCATCGAGCGTGGGTGTCGACGCTCGCGAATCATTGAGAGAATTCCATCGTGTCCACGAGTATTATACCGTTAGAACCGCTCCGGGAGGGCTACCGTACCTTCACCGCCAACAACCTCTTCCTCCTTTGACGGATTTATTTCGAGTTAAGGCACGCGCTCTACCTATCGACTTTCACCTTCGAACGGCGATACCTCCTTGACCTTTGACACTCCGTGCCTTCCCTCTCCGTGCCGGTATTAATTTCCTATCCCTATTATCGTCTCGAATTGAAAACTCGTTTTCCCCTGTTTTATAAACAAAATCACAATATTAGGATCGATCGTTAATACGATCTGTCCTACGTGTCGTTGTTTCATTTGAAAAAAAAAAAAAAAAAAAAAAAAAAAAAAAAAAGGAAGAAAAGAAAGGAATTAAAAGAAAAGAAAAGAAAAGAAAAGAAAAGAAAAAGAAATAATAAAAAGGAAAGAGAAAGATAGAGATTGAGTTAGTTGAAAAGGGGATAAGAGGAAGAGCGAGAGCAAGCAAGAATATTTCGTACGTGGATATGTCCTTTTCTCGGGCGACCCTTCTTTTTCAAGAGAGAGAGAGAGAGAGAGAGAGAGAGAGAGAGAGAGAGAGAGAGAGCATCGTGAGCGCCGACCTAACGACGTAACGAATGTCGCGAGAGTTTGCTCGGAGCGTGCTTGCACACATTCAACGTCGGACCTCCGAGAGTCCCGGACGTCCCGAACGAGAGTGCCGAGTCGAGAGCCCGTCGGATAATTACCGCGATGAGGTCACGGTCGTCGCATTAATTCGATATTCCTCCACTCTCTCTTTCTCTCGGGACCTTTGCACGTTTCATCCTTTTCTCTCTCTCTCTCTCTCTCTCTCTCTCTCTTTCCTTTCTCGACTTACGAGAAGGAAAGAAGACCGAGAGAATCAGACAGAAGAGAGAAGGAGAGCATCGGTATTAATTACAAGCCGCGCTAGGCCACCTACGGTTACCCACTTTGCATAATACGTATATACACTTACCGTAAGGGTGCCGAAAGAAAGAAAGAAAGAAAGAGAAAGAGGAGGACAGAGAGAAGAAACGTGCCTCGCAAACGCGCAGTGAACGACGAGGAAGAATCTACAGGGTGGTGAAGCCTTTTGCGATTCGAAAACGGAGAAGGATATAGTGTCCTTTTCCCACTCGTAAGAAACCAGAATCTTCCTCTCTCTCTCTCTCTCTCTCTCTCTTCGTTACGTGCACATGGTCGGAGTACTAACACACACCCACATACGCATACCCGCGAGCGCTCTTCCTCTCCTTTCTGTCCGTCCGAAGTCAAAGTATCGCTGTCTCTCTCCCCTTTTCTACCAGTCTCAAGTTCTCCATCTCTCTTCTTCTTCTTCTTCTTCCTCCTCCTCCTCCTCCTCCTCCTCCTCCTCCTCCTCCTCCTTCCTCTCTACCTCTTCCTCGAGGCTGATTATTTAGGCAGCGAATGTTTAATCGAAGCATTGTATCGAGAAGGCTCGTGTGTTTGCCGAAGACAGTCCCCCCCTTTCCTCTCTGACCACCCCTCCTCCACGTACCTCAGGCCCATCCCTCCTCAGTATCAGCACCACCAAGAGAAGCAACGTACCACCCCACCAGCACCCTCTTCTTTACGTTTATTCCTTTATTTTCTGCCGGCTGATACCTCATTACCGCGACAGATCCACCGATAAGCTCACCGTTCTCGGAAACACACAATGCGCCCCTCCTTCCGTCCATGAGGAGGATGGAGGGAGCCGCTACTTCTTGCTGGCGAGGAGTGAGGGGGGGAGAGAAAGAGTGGCGGAGAGGGTGAGGGCGGCATTGGGAGCAATCGCCCTTTCCTTCTCTTCTCTTCTCTTCTCTTCTCCTTCTTTTTCTTCTCTTCCACCTCCTTCTCCTCCTTCTCCTCCTTCTCCTCTTTCTTTTCTTTTCTTCTCTTCCCTTCGTCCTTCTCCTTCCCTTTCTTTCTCTCCTTTGGACCTATCGAGAAAGTAGATATCACTCTTGGCCCTTCTCTCTCTCTCTCTCTCTCTCTCTCTCTCTTTCTCTCTCTCTCTCTCTCTCTCTCTCTCTCTCTCTTTCTTCTTCATCCTTCCTCTTCGTTCTTCTGAAAATATCTTCTGCCTTCGCCGAGGCGAACGATATAACTCCATCCGTCCGCTTCGAGGACCGTCCTCGGACCGTAGCGGTGTAGCTTTATCGATCTATCCTTCGAGACTCTCGAATCGAATTTCCATTTGTTTAACTTGCCGAGTTTGCGACGAACGAAAAGTGATTTCGACTTTCTACGGCTCCATTCCTCTACCCCATTTTACAATGAATAATTTCATTCGTAAATTCATTTAACAATATTTCTTAAATGGGTTAATCGAAACGTGCTAAAATATCTATTTAAAATGAACTTCATATTGTTTTCTATTACGATCGGCAAATTAATGCTTACCGGCGAGCATTAAAAGGCATAGTCGTAAATTCTTTCGCGTTGGTAACGCAATCAGATGAAATGTAGAGATAAACCCGAGTATTTTTATTGAAGTCGGCGAAGCACAAAGTTAAAAGAACTGTCTATATGGAGTTTTTTTTAAAAGATGAGAGAGAGAGAGAGAGAGAGAGAGAGAAGGGGAGTAGTTCCACTAACTGCTTGTCATCAAACAGGCAAAATCGAATTTCCATTTGCTAATGACGTTCTGTCGTAGATGCCGATCGTTAAGAATGGATAACAAACATAATTTGTTGAAGATGTATAAGATACTAATATTTCATTAAAAACGATAAAGTTATTGTCGGACGTATAAGTTCTATGGAAAGATAGAAATAGAAAGACACACACACACAGAGAGAGAGAGAGAGAGAGAGAGAGAGAGAGAGAGAGAGAGAGAGAGAGAGATTGGTAAGATTTACAATATTATAAATTCGTTAAG